>JAHZNB010001970.1:0-11515 GCA_027744295.1 Callyntrura guangdongensis
CGAACTTGCTTGCTTTCAACATCACCGTTTATCATTGTATTACAATCGGAAGAAACACGGTAAAGTGTCGATGCTTTCTTATGAAATATGCATTGAAATATTCTATTTACGTACATCCAAATAACTCACATGGCGTGAATTACGTTGAATAAACATTTGAACCGAAGCAAAATTCTCCTTAAATATTTGATCCTCACAAAGTAGTATAGTAGTGGTAAAATGTATGGGTAGACATATGCATACTTGCTTGAACAGAACGGAGTGGTAAATGGTAACTCTGAAAGTTTACATAATACGCGGGTACCGTGAAATGAAGTGACAAAATGCGACCGCTGTTTCAAGCAGATACATATTTTTTCACGTTTTCTATGCAACACTTGACACTATTGTACTCAACGCTGAGACATGCATATATGAGTAGTTTGCCAAGGATGGATATAAAATGGTTTCCATTTACCGTAAAGAGAGGTAAAGCAAAAGAATTTCTTAAAAATTGAAACGACTTTATTGTATATATGACAGATAGGTTTGAGCCTATGTACTTTCCCCGTGTTGTATTGTAAAAACTGCGAAAAAATATACCAGACTTGAGTGGCTATATGTATAGTATGAATGTACATGGCATGGCCGACATGAAAAGGCAAGCTGAAAACGTGTTACACTTTCCTCAATTTTCCCTCTTCTGAAGTTCATGTTCTTACTTACAACATTTTTATCTATATACGACTGAAGCAGCAACTTGTTTCTATGTTGTGTAAAACGAAGCAGAAATTCATGTCGCAGCTAGCAAAAAATGTACTGTGCTACTGACTGTGCATTCATGGATTAATTATGTTATGGATATTTGAGAGACATGAACTCCACAGCATAACTGAGCAAATGTACCTAACCTAACTTTCTCCCATGAGAGAACCGGAAATAGCGTAATATACCCTTACAGCACTTTGAATTTGATCATCACTACAATAATATGAACGCAAGATGCAGGCAGCTTTTCCGAAACGACTGTAGTAGGTACTTCGTTTTAACAGTCAAGCCAGTTTCTTTTTCTTTATTCGAGCAGAGTAGAGTAAATACATGGCAATGAAATACCGTAATGGCAACGTTAGAAAAATAAAGACTAAACACCCTGAACTCTTATATGCTGAAACCAAAGAGCTCATTACAGAAACTCTTACTGAAAACAGTGCAAGGAAGACGAATGAATTCGTCAAACACAAAAGCAAATCAATGTGACAAAAAAATCTTGCACTAACACCAAAATCGCTGAAACATTAAATGGTTTAGAATGCTCCTATGCGCAAAATATTTCGCCATTCTTCAGCAATCGTCATTCATTCTGGTACCGCACAAAGTATTGATCCAATTGAGTGAATAGGCATATTATTAGGCATGTACCATTTCTATGCACATCTAGTTAACATACTTAAAATGTAGTCATGATTTTCATGAAAGAATTTGTACATTACATATTCTCATCAATACCCAGTCCGATCAATACACACTATGTTGTATATTATAAGCGTATGCGGATTTATTTTCCACAATGCAATAGGCAAAGGATAAAATCGTTCATCGAATATTCATGCACTGCATTGGTGAAAGCCCTCAAGCAAACTCATGAGTCATTACAAATAGGTAAGTGTATATGACCAAGACCAAGCTTAATAATAACCACATATAGTCCAGCCAAGAGCAGCAATAATTACAGATAAATGTAACAACTAACCAGGTCAGAATCTAAGATGCCCGTTTTCACTAGATCCACCTCACTGTTGGTTATAAGAGCTGAGACCCCTGACGTAGCTACCAGTGGGGAACAAAACAAGTCTTCAGATTCATCTTCACTCGTAACTCCCAATTCTTCACCATAACAGGTGTGAACTAGTCTCCATAATTCCTTCTTGGAAATATTCTAAAGGAAAAAACAAAAACCACGTGAAAATAATTACAAATGATTCTTTGCAAAACCACCTCGCATGTTTGTGTAACATTTTCATCCTATTTAAACATGTATTTTGTGTATCATTTTGGATTTATCACTAACGTGTGTAAGTGAAAATAAAAATCGTGCGATAAATAATTATCGACAAGGCAAAAATTTCACACATTTCAACTATTTACATTTTATGTACGACTGATCGACATACCTACAATGAGACGCTCCTTAGGCGGTAGATCTTTAAAAATCTTCTTAAAGTCACCAGATCTGGTTTTGTATGACGTGCTGAAAATCTGCTGGTACCACATTTTCTTTTTACCCCGAGGTTTGCTCGCAGAAGACAGTATTTGAGACCCCTGTGGCGATGACGCGTTACCACTCGCATTCTTGCTACCACCATGCAATGAGATTCGGGCAGCGTGTCCATCAGATCGTCGCAGCACAATTTCGCCAGATCCTCCAAATTCTACACTTTCTACGGAAGTATTTAGCTGCTCCCCACTATGACTATGGTCCGACTGTAACGATTTTCTATCCGTATCGTCCTTCATAAAATCAACTTCTCCAAAGCCGAGTTCTAAATTACTATTGCAGTTATCGAATATACCACTGGCAGAAGCACTGTTTCTACTGGCATCACTGTCACTACTATGGCCATCCGCCGTTTTAAACTGGCTATTTTCTGGATTGGATGAAAGAGAACATTGAGATCCCGCAGAACTTTGACGCTTGTGCTGCTGCAATTTACTGTTCCTACTCGACTGTTGCCGAGATTCACTTGGTAGTTGAATTTGCTGATTAGCGCCTTGTGCTGTCCCTAATCCACACGAATTTTCGTCCTCTCTTTGTGAAGAATCAATTATTTCTGTCACAGTCACCGGTATCGATGAGGTACCAGTTTCAGTATCTATTAATATTTCGTCTCTTTCCTCATATTGTCTCTCTTGTTGCTTTTGGTCGTCCAGAAGGTCAGAGATTCTTCGATTTTTGTCAATCATCCTTGAGCCAGAGAGGTTTTGCAGGGATGCGCTCGGTGTGTGGAATGTGTCGGTTGATGCTTCAGAAGACGTGCTTCTACAAAGAAAGCAGATTTGATTTTAAGGATTGAAAATAAATTTCAAGTTGAATAACACGCAGCAATACAACATAATACTATCTATGTTTTGCTTCTCCTATGAGGTTACTAACAGACATATATACAAATAGGCTATAGAATTATTATACTGTTTAAATTCGAACTTACTGCATAGTATCATCTTTCTTGATACTATCACCGCCAGAACTACTTGGTTCCTCAGTCATTTTTACGACTGTTGGGACACCATTACTGGGAGAGGCATCATTGGTGAAAGCATTGATGGCTGGCTGTGCTGTTGCTAAAGCTGAAGATGCTCCAGCAGTGGAAGACTGAGGTGTGCAACCCATGTAACCATTTGCTCCAGATGAACCTGAAGAAGGTACCTCTGAATTTGAACATTTAGCAGCATCGTAAAGCGTTGTTCCACTTCCATCTGAAGTGAGTTCTTGCATCTGTCTTTCTCCGTCCGTCATTTTTAATTTATGGTTTATTTTACAAACGTGGATTATTTTTTCCAAGCGTGTAATTTCATGGAACTTTTGTGTGTATTCGCACTTGTGAATGTAGACGGTTTGCCAGAGGTACCTGGCTGGTTTACCCGAGGACCAGAAGAACTACGAAGAAAGTTTTAAGTCTTTTTGATCGACATTAAGGCTCCAACGTTTTCCTATATAGTTGAAATAATATCACATTCAACATCAACAGTGTAGCGCTTCGCCCCTAAAAGTACAAAGAAAAATATATTTTAGTAGCAGAAGCATTTGTTTTCTGTTTGTAATGAATAAAATTATTGCGGAATCGTTTCATACTGTGTATGTTGCAACAAGGATAAAAAGCGTCATCAGACTTATCTACTATATAATGCAATGTATGTACTACTTCACTTTTTAATTTAATGCGTCGGTATTATTTTCCTCGTAAAATGTGTTTTTATTACTGAACGAATAAGTATATAAAGCAAATATTTGTACGAGAAACACTCGCGAACTTAACTTACTAACCAAACGCCCAACATTTTTGTTGAACACCACCATTAACCATATTATGAAACTAAACTACATGTATTTTTATGGATATTGTACACCATGTCGCTCATTCCTACATTCTGTGCGTGGAGTCGCCAATTATTATGTGCAAGTCTCCATATGTACCGCTCATGATTAAGATGACCCTTAAAAGAATCCTAAAACCAAACTATAGCTATGCCCAGTCTATGCATTTAAGTACATCGTCACATAACTTGTTTTTAACAATAAATTTAATTATTACTGTCAGCAGCTTTGGTAAAATATTACGTAGTTTCAGAAGATCATTCTGAAGATTAGAAAATGTGCAGTTTGGAACTGACAAATAAGTTAGCGCTTTTAACCGTGAAAGGATGAATGCCTATTATTCCAGGAACTTTTTAAAAAAAACTTTGTAATTAGGCTTTTGCAACGTATTATCTTTGTCATTGCATTACTTAGAAAGTAAGTTTAATATAAGTAGGTATCACATCTATGTATAATTGTCATGTGTCTGTATGTCTGTACGTCTTTAGATCTCTAAACGATCAATTAATTTCCATGAAACTTTGGCAGTGCATTCATAATATAATTATCTAATGCGTCGCCAAATTTCAAGTTATTAACTTTAACCACTTTTAAATACTTAACTATCTCAAATATTTAACTTTATATATCTTAAAAACGATTAATATTTTCTGATAATCGTTAAATACAAAAGTGTTTGCCTATTTCATATTGTTTAAAAATTATAAGCCGTTTTCGGATAATTTATCTTTTATACATTTTTTAATTATCGTAATTCATTCCAACCATTCCCTGCCTATGTTCAGCTGTATTAGCTGTTCATTGTGCTATGTTTAGCTTAACTTGAGGCTGGCTGTAACGAGTCGTAGCGACTAGTTAGTGTATTAACCACTTGATATAAAAACACGCACATATATGTAGTATAAGTTACGGGGACATTTTCCCCTGGACATTTGCTATTTTGGCCCCATTAACAACTGGCGACTACACCAATATGGCTTCAGGCTATATGTCGACTGTATCCAATGAGTCATGACGAATTTGCACATTTTCTGGGCCCTATATAATCTAGATTTGTACATACGCTTGCTAAACTGCGTGCAACGGGATACCCTAGGATATTTATCTATTGAGATTCTAAATCGATTTTCGCATGTTTATAAAAGTAAGGTCAGTATGACTATGATGTCACCCTTCTAGCAAAATAATCAAATCTTACTCTACGGAATTAACAAAAGATCCAATATCCAATAATACATATGCAGGTATGTGAGACGTCGAGTATCATCTATACGTGGTATTGCATTGCAAATAGAAGGGGAAAGTATGCGGATGAAGATATGAAAACCGGTATTGTATAAACGTCCGCAAATGGTGAACGTTAAAGGTAGAAATAATAATAAATATCGATCAAACTTAAGATAATCAAAGCCACAATCAAATCCAACTAAAACCTTACTCAACTGATTGTAAGTCGGTTAGTGAATGTGAAACTGCCCTCATCACTGTCGTCACCTCAAAAAAGTGGGAGTACTAACTAAAACTTTGATAAAAGCCTTATCATAGAGTTTTATCATAGGGCGTACTTGTGGTGGGGTCCCATTATATCAACAATATCACGAAAAAGAATTAACGTCTCGGTCAGCAGCAAACGTGTTGATATTGATAAATGAATATAAATGTTGATAAATGATTGCAAACTAACACGATGCCTCCTTCCAAGCAATTAAAGGTCTTTTACACTCCAATATCACAGGTCTGATTCTGATATCACTATCCTCAGGAATAGTACATCTGAAATATGAAATACCCAATGAAATCCCATATTGCAAGTAAATGCAAAAACACACCAACACATACTACAACAAAAAGTATTTTAGTTTCTTCGATACATACACGACAGAGTAAACGCACACATGCAACATGCGACGTAAAACATTAAAATGAATCAATTACTATAATTTTGTTGCATCTGCAACATTTACAGCGCTGTAGTATTAACCATTGTTTCTAGTCTCATATCAATTTCAATTCCTGCTGCCTGCTCACATCATTAAGCTCACACGTAACAGGTAAGCATGTCATTGAACTAAGCAACACTACACTACTCGTGTCACATAAAAACATTTTATCGATACTAACGCACAATAAATCGGCTGTATCTGTAATCTGTATCGACTTGACTCTAGCCAAATGTAACATTTTTTTTACTTCAGTAGTCAGTTAGTCAGTAGGTGCGCATTTGTAGTTAATACAGTAGTACCTCCAGCTGCAGCAGCGATGAATATTATATAGTCAATACTAGAATTGGATTATATACGTCAGTGGCTTATTGAAGGTTATTACTATAAACGCAAACGTTGTATGTAATATTTAATGATCGTTAATATTTTTTTATTATTATTATTAGAATGGTCTTGATGTCCAATCTCTAACGTCTGTCGGTCTCTGTCGTATGTTTTTTTTGCAAGCCACAGATATGCTCTCACGAATTCGAATACATAGTTTTCGGCGATCAAATATAGTACAATCTCAAATATGACAAAATCAATTAAAACATGCACTACTTACATAAGTTCCAACGTTCCTTCGTGACAACTTTTTACACTTTATTACTTTTGCCTGGTTATGGCTGCGAATGTGTGGATAATTCAATGTAATCCTACCAACTTATAAATGTAATTTCCCTGCCATGTCCTATACGTCTACCTACCAATATCATGGATTCTTTTCGCATAATCGCAGTGGATCATCAACGGATTCATAAATGTGGATCATGTTACAAGTAACTTATAACAATAATACAAATGCAGACATAAATGCCAGTGCATATTAGTTTCGTTAGAATTCCAATATTCCTCCCCCTTCCTTGCCGGAATCCAAGAACTCTACAAAATTACTATAGGGTTTTTTGCTCTCATGATGACCAGAAAAATGTTGCCATTTATGGAGTGAGTAGTGTATTTATGTAATTTAAGAACGACAGTCAATTAAATCGTACAACATTTCCTTTCCCATCGACACGACACATATTATGAGCACTATTTGATAATGATTTAAATAAATTCAAGGTGAATGTTGATCGATCACCACAGGCGTTTAAATCTTAAATAACTCGTAATTTAATAAACATGAAAAACACATTCTGCAAGTCATTAAAAAAATAACTCACTCATGCATCATTGTATGATTGGAAAAGTAGGTGGGCTACAACAGGAGATGCCGGCGTTATATTATGGCCTTATGAGGGAGAGCAAACATTTGATTGAGCTCACAATATATAGTAATAATATGTTGACGTCTGTGGCACTCTAGTTTGATATCCCATGATTATAGCGTAGCGGTAGCACAAAATACGACGCGTGCTTCATCACGATTGGTACATCTATTTATCAGATTTTTTTTTATAAAAAAACAAACATATTGGCACAGAACTTGGCAGGTAATATGTATAGGAATGACAGCAATTTTCCTACTACTCGGATTTTAAAACCTATTATATAAATTTAATGATTTAATGTTGGAGTACATAGTCAACAGTCGGCACATACGATACCAACACATATTCCTAAATATTTTGTTCCATACCTACAATGCAACCATGTTTGATATTAATCGTCGAACACTACCTGAACTGTTGACTGTGTAGCCGTGCGTGGAACGACTCAGCGTTTTACTTTACTATTTACTTTTTCAGTTTTATTTACATCCCTATGAACTTCCGTTTTATCTAGGTAAGGTGATTGAAATTTTCAAAGTAAAATGGTTACATCCATTTATTTAGTTGTTTTTCAAATACCGTTGTGAAATGAATACTATGTTGTGATATTATGAAACCATCGTGTCAAATGATTGTAATTGCACGACTATCCGCTTACGAAAACATTGCATACACTCTGAATACGACTTAATTATTTTCATTTGTTCAATTTTATGAATTAAAAATTCAAATTCCTACATTGGTTTAGCCTTAGGCATAATAATTTCCCATCATTAGACGAGGAATTATACATAATATATATAGTTACAACTCTCTGACGAGGAATTATACATAATATATATAGTTACAACTCTCTGACGAGGAATTATACATAATATATATAGTTACAACTCTCTGACGAGGAATAAAGACTTGCGAGGTACAAAATATGTATTATAAAAATAATTATTACTTTAAAGGGCAATAGTAAAGAGCTTGATAACAAACTATTTTTTAAATAAATAAAAATAATCCCTCTTGGACAACTAGTTCATGCGGAATTTAAACTTGATCTCGTCGTTACAAGCTTAAATAAATGGCAAAATACAAGGAGAATTAAATGAGGAAAAGAGAACGAAGGTATGAAAATTGGTGGTAATACCGCCCCAATCTTCAAACTTGAATTGAAACTTTTATTTTTGATTTTTTGTTTCATTATAAATTATGATTAATTCTATCCTCAAGGATGTACAAGTCTGTTGGTTATCATTATCATTAATTTCTACGTGCAAAAGCCCGTTGCAGTTGCAGTTTACTAATAATAACTGTGATATTCGTAGCTAACAATTTAGGATAATTAATCCACTCGATGAATTTTAATCTCCATTGCGTTTCTTTATGACGATTAATCTATTGAGTAGACTAATCGCCTTCATTTACTTTGTATTAAAGATTGAATTTACTCGATTGTCATTCTACCTGATTAAAAAGACTTTTAAATAAAGATGAAAAACAATAAAAAACCTATAATTTGCATATGATTTATACATCCTGCAAATGCAAACTGCATATACATCAACATAACGGACCCATATACAAACAGTTCACGTCTCGGTTAAAAGATCTTTCAATCTTTCCAATAATAAATCGTTGTCACACATAAAATCAATAAAGCAAGTCATTTTGCAGAAACACGTATTTTGTAGAGCAGAATGATTTAAAAACTTACCTCCAGCAAATTGTCACGCACATTCCAGACTTGGTGTGCTAATCTGTGCTGCTGGTACAAGTCAATACAGGTTGCGGCTGTTTAGGCTTTCTTTCTTGTCGAAATTTCTCTGATCACATAATTACAGTTGCTGCGATTTCCAATCAATGCAAATATTGAGGTTGTATGATCGATCACAGTAATACACGCAAGACTGATACATTTCCAAAAGCACGGAACACATTCGGGATATAGCTGCCTTAACTCAGAATTTTAAATCCTGTAGTTGAAGTTGAGCATTTGTTTTATCGGAAATGTGATTAAGGCCTAGATAAAAGGTGTACACGATTTTATTGTTGTAAGTTTAACTGAAAGAATAGTGTGAAGTTGATTCCAGTTAAATTAGCTCAAATCATGCACTTGCACTTTTTAAAGGTATATGCTGCTAAACAGGAATTGAATGAAACCTTGAACGATTGCATGTGTTTATTTCCTGTCAATAATGTAAATATTTTTTTTATTTTAACTCAATGAAGGTGAATCTCTATCTCTATGTATCTATACACATACAGTTTGTGCAATTGTGCAAGATCTTTTCACAGCTGTGAATATGCAGTATACAAAACATCGTATTCGTGCTAATAAAATGGTCAAATCAGAGAGGTGGCTACACAAATACAGTTCGCATCGAATTTTCACACGCACAAACATCAATAATTTCGTCTTCCTTCACCCAGAAGTTCACGAGACGGAAAATCAGATGTGCATACTCATGTTTTGTTGTATTGCATGGATGTATGGTAGTTTTGTAGCTATTCACTCTGCTACTATTCAGTCATTCAAATAAGATCAAATGGATATGGGTGTAAAAAATAACAGGTAAGAGGTAACTTCTCAAACAATTCGCTCCTATTTGTACAATTGTACATACATAACTGCGCACTCACAACAAAATGCACATAGGCCCACCAAGCATACGCCCGTTGCATTGTTAAACAAAGACAGACGATTTATGTTTGCACAATGTTCATTTGTCTGTCTGTTATCGCTATAGTTTATTGGAAGGGAAAAATCTGCTATGATGATAGATCTTATTAATAAGCTCTTTGTGATAGATGTAAGTAAAAGTTGGAACTTTAAGTTTACATTACAAAATGCTTGAATGACTTTAATACGACATTTAATATGACATTATATGCTTTAAAATAATGCGGGCCTATTAAAGTTCGTTGGAAAAAAAATCAGACTTGTTCGGTATACCCACCATGCCACACTCTTTAAACATTATGCAAATGGACGCTTTAACACTGATATCACGATCGGTTCAGAAGAATCGGCCCTCCCGCGGCGGGAGTCCCGCCCCTCCTTCATAAACGTTCCAAAGCGACTTTCTCCAATCTCTAACCAAACAATCATATTTACTACTATATACTTACTTTTAGATAAGGAATGGTGCGCCTAGCACATAAAAATTACAGTTTCGTATTAAATACAATTTGTACTCAATGTATTGCTTAGCTTATTGTATTGGAAGGTTTTGAATGAATTGTATTTATGCTATGAAGAGTGCCTGGGGATAAACAATAAACGTTCCCATTTATTAATTCCGGTGTAGTGGTATCCTCCCGTAATCAATGTCAATTAATCTGTACAATAATATCTGTGTCGCTATTTCCATAAATGCCGATTTTATTAGTAGAATAGGTATGTGTTTATTTAATTGGAGAGAGATGATAGCACAGGTATAAATAACAGCGATTTACCAGCGATCAGTGTGTAGTCACAGAGCTTTTCTAATTTTAGTTATATACCAACTTACAACAACTATTTGCTCTGAGAATTACAACTCTGAATTTTTATCTTATACAATCTTTTTTTATCTTTATTTCAATCTTTTTAATCTGGGTTCTGGGTATTACACAGCATTAGAAATATTATTGAAATTGCAAACTTTTGCAAAGTGGCTATGACTGAATTTGGTTAATGGTCGTTGACAAAATGACAAAATCTACCCAATAGCAGATGATAAAGGATAACGAAGTCTTTGTCAAACTAACTGGCAAGGGGCACAATGAGAAATATTTGATATGATCTGTCCACTAATTGTGAACAGTGAATAAGCCGAAATAAAACGTCCTAAATTTTACTCTTTATCGTCCAAAAATCAAAGGAAATGAAGTAAACATTAGTTTGATCATGGTTTTGTTGGAACTTTTTAAGGTTCACTTTATAGAATTAATGTTCCATGAAGCTACTAATTGGTGAGACGCGATTAAATAACAATGCAGGTTCATGCATATGCCGCTGCAACATGTTGCTTTTGCTCAAATATAGCGTTCCAATTTCCAATCCAAAAAATAGTCATTCAAACAAACTGGCGATTGTAAAAACAGTGCCACCACACCGGAGTCGCACGGAATTCCAGGCCATTAGTAATAATAGGACCGTGTGTTATGCCGCTCCTATCCTGTTGCGACCTATATGATATGATCGAAGTTCCATGATGTCTACATATGTTCGATCATCGAACATAGACATCATCCATTGTATTGTAACG
>JAHZNB010001971.1:0-20278 GCA_027744295.1 Callyntrura guangdongensis
CGTGTTAAACCCAAAATTAAGAATAAATGTTGATTTCTTTATAATTATACAACGTTTATATAAATTACAGAAATCCAATCTGCAGAATTGTTTTCATTTTCAACCCAAAGAAAACACGAACTTGCATAAACTTAAAAAAATTTGCTGGTACAAAGTGGTACAATTTTTTTGCAGCAAGAAAAACGTTTAAATTTCTATTCTTTCAGATTTACGAAACTAAATAAAATATTATTTCCCAGTGGAAACGTACATACATAAGTACACCAATTCTAAATCGTATAAAACTGGAAATGTTGATTTTCTCTTTTTCCCAGATTTGTAAAAAGGGCTTGTTCTAAACCCCTTTGATTTCGGAAAGCTCTACCATGAAAGAACTATGACGTACACGATTCTATGAAATCTTTAATTCTGTTAAATTTTAACTCGAAACTTTCATTGATTTGATGAAAGTACAGACATTGCAAACCGTTTGACGTTACACTACGTAATCTAAGTACTAATATAATAAAGATGTGAACAAATTACTAGTTTTGGCTGAATTAAAATCAACTTTGGTTCTGGTGGTATACATCAAATGAATCTACAGTGCCACAGTAATGTTATTCACCATTCTTTTTTATAGATAACTTGATTCTGTGTGTATCTCATTTCAATACACGTGTGTATATATATACTGATGTATTGTTGCTTGTCCACTATTCATTTTTTAACGAGTTGGATTTCTTTTCTTTTGATTGTTATTTTTTTTCTCCAATTTTCCTTTAAATTTTTTTTTTCTCTCGATAGAGGTATTCTTTGTACACTAAAGTTAGCATAACGTGCCTGTGTCACACTGAACTTCTTAAATGGGCATTGGGTTTAAAACTGCCTCAGCCTGTCCGTTCATAATATCCATACAAGTTTTACAAACCTTTTAAAGTAAACGTTGAAAATAATTTTCTATCATTAACCAACGTACTTTTTTATTTACAGACATCGCCGTCTTCTTGCGGTGAGTTATTAAATCAACATAATTTATTTTCATTAATATTAGATGTGTGCATAAATGACATTCTTATTGACCTAAAATGTTTTATCTCATCATCGTGTTAGATAACTTTCGCGAATTTCCCTATTTCGTTCAATTTTAATCCTTTATGTTCATTTCTACATAACTCACAGGATACTCAATTTTCAACAAATAATCAAGACACCACGCGTTACTTTTTTGTCATGTAGCCAACCATAGAGAAAGGGTCTAGTAATAAAGTTTTATACGGCTATATATCACTAATTATTATCGTTATAAAAACTGCACAGCATACGCATATTGCGGTGTGTGCAAATGTCTGCGAAAGCATATTTGCTGGAATTACAACAAAGCAACTGAATAACACGATAACCACTCGATTAGCAAGATTCTGTACGACCTGTCGTACTTTGGTACGATTACCCTCAAATATTCAATTTAAATTTCGACGACGACGATAATAAAGATTTGTTACAATTGCTGGTGAAGAAGTCAACAATCTCTGTCTTATCAAAAGTGAGTGTCACCCATTTACAAACCAATCTTCTAAGAATTCAACAAACTTTTACAGCAAAAAATGAAGTAACCAGTAGTTCATTTTCGCTTGTAAATTTTATGAAACAGTAAAAGTTAGGCCAATAAAACATANTTTTATAACTCACTACATACCTTACACAGTACCAAGTCACACATCAATCGTCGCCTATCAAACAGTATGAACTTTGGTGAATTGGGATTACGATACCAAGTTGAACATTGTGTAAAATTGCCCTATAGTAGATAAAATGACTTAAACTATCTATGTGCATTAACATCGATACATCAAGCATGTGTCTTGATACTTGAGCTCTAAACCCAGTCATTATTGTGCCGTTACTGGGAATAGCTACTTTTAAATGGCCCAGCTAAAAACAAACACTTGGTGTGGAACGTAATGTGTATGTGAACGCATCTTATCCACCTTGCGATCTGTTCCTTAAGTGAGTTAGTTTATCCAAATATAATTTAATTAAGTATAATGGGCTTAGTATATCATATCATCTAATACATTCACACATGCAAATACAACCTCCATACATTGAAAACGGAAAAATATTAACCCTGAGTCAAGACTATGAGCCAATAAATTGATAGGTTTGAAAGCGCTCATCAGGCTCCTACGATTGACCCTACAACTGTTTTTAAATAGTACGTATGTTTCAGAAAATATTTCTGTCACGTCAGTGAAACACTTCATTTCATTTAGACAAATACTAGGTTTTATCAAACAATAATAATTATTACGTCACAAACTCGTAAGTAAATATGTATCTGTTCATGCCCATCTGAGAAGGCGTATACTCTTGAATTTCCTCTGTGTGTAAAATGAAGGAAGTCTGTATTCAATCAACTCGTTTTTTAATAAAAATCGCTTAAGCAGTGGAATCATGTTGATTTGAGCGGATGTTTCCATTTTGGCAAGATAATTTGGCCTTTTCTCATCAAACTTGACCGTATCCGTATCGTATGGAACATGGAAGTGATTTCCATGATTTCTCAGATCACTACTTTCGTTCAGTTTGTCCAAATTAGGTAGCGATATCTACAAACTCTAACATATTAAGTTAGTCAACTTTACAAACTGTAGACACACATAAACGAGGCCCTTGAATGCGATGAAAAAAATAATAGCATTATTCGTGTTGTTAACGTGTACATGATTTTCGTTACACGTACGTACGTTTACTATACAAACTAATAAAGTATGACTTACAGTAAGTCTATCTAGTATTAAATACGTATTCTAGCAATTTAGTTACATTATACTTATACTCAGATTGACTATACATTCCGTGGCTCCTAAACAATACGAGCATCATTTGGGATTTGATTGGAGAGCAGCCGTTATCTGCGCCCACAAATCTTTTTTACAGGCTTTTGACCTACAACAAATCATAAAAATGTGTTCAAATAATGTAATTTTATTAGCGATATAAAATTTCAAGTAACTTTTATCCGTAAATGAAAATATTACCGTCGTAAATTCTGCAACCATTCCTTGAACTGACTAACTCCGTCTGGAGTAAGATGAAAAGCTTGCCGAGCGGTACAAACAATGCTGACAAAGTCCTCATAATCGGCTAGCGTGATGTGATATAGTTTCTGATGAAGACACTGGAAGTACATTTGCTGACACTTTTGTACCAAAGGTGCCAACGGAGATCTTGGATTGGTGTACACCCACGATAAGTTATTATTACGAGATATCAGGGCTGCATCCAAAATGATTTCATGTAGAACAAACGGATTGGCGATCGACGACACAGCACAAATACAAAATTGTTGTAAGTACTGCGCGCCTAATTTTCTTGAGATCGAAAGCAGCCATTTTACGTCTTCACCATAAGGAGGATTTCTGGCAAACTTTGCTTGAGGTCTATCGTCATGAACTCGGCGTGCCAAAGTCTCCATCGCCAGCATTCCAACACGGTACGCCGCCAAAAGATATTTCATTTTTATCGCAGACTGCCCTTGTTGATGTTGATTCACGTTGTCTCTAGCCCCCTGCAAGAACTGAATTGTTATAAAAAATGTCATTAGTTAACTTTGTAGTTATAAAATATTACAGTATTTGTAAAGGAACTGTTGCTAAAGACAGTCAACGTAAGAGAAACTTAAGTACCTGTGCTGCTGTGACAGGAATATTTTCAACTTTCCCCATCTGAGGTGGCATCGCGTTCCCAATGTGACATTTGTTGCATATGTCCACCTTGCATAAATCCACCTGGATTCATCATTGCACTTCCACAGTTCATCTAGATAAATAATTTTAAAAATATGAGGATACGCATTAAAAAGCACTGCAGAATAGGAGGCAGTACATACAACGATGATCAGTATCATTGTGTAGTACCTGAGGTTGATTAGATTGTCTGCTGTTCATTAGTTGGATGCTTCCCTGCGATATCTGATGACCATTAGGTGGAATAAGTATTTGCCCATTTGGACCTACAGCACCAGACGGTAATTGACCCGGATGGCCATTCGAAGCAATAACCATTTGACCTTGTTGACCAGATTGCTGCGGCATTCCATTTTGACCGCCTGTTGCGTTTGTTATAGCCAACATGTGTGAGCTATTATTCATATTGACAGCATGATGCTGACCGGCTGACGACATATGTTGTACATGACCTCCCATTTGGACACCTGCAAGACCTAAACCGCCATTTACAGTGACTGGATGAGCTGAAACCGGAGCAACAACAGCTACTTGAGGTCCACAGCTTTGAGAAACTCCTACGACATTTGAACTGTGATGTTGATTGACACCGATCTGACTATTCATCACACTCATGTGGGAATGTGTAACAGGAAAATATTGTGTTGGTCCTTGACGCATGTTCAAATGTGAATGGGGATTCGATGGTGCGCTGGCAGTTGAAATTGGAACTGGAGGATAGTATTGCAGTGCAGCGCCTGTATTTACCATCGAGTGAGAATGCGCGTGTCCATGAGGGTGATGTGCGTGTTGATTATGTATGGGATTCCCAAATTGTCCAGGTCCAACTTGATTTTGTTGGCCACCTTGAGGTGGTTGCTGTTGGGTGTTATAGTAGTTAGAGCTTGAAGTTGTGACACCAACTCCCGTAGCACCTGGTGCATTGGGCTATAATATAAATGATTTTAGCAACTTTCAGGTTGTTGTAGTGTTCTTCAACATTGAAAATCATGGAATTCTAAACGCTTACTTGATAAATGACTCCTTGATAAACAAAATTTCCAGGCACCGGATTAAAAGCAGGAATGAAGGGAACTTGTGCATAAGGTGTAGCTCCGTATGGAATGGCAGCAGAATGCGGATTGGGCATGGGATAAACGATGCCACCATGTTGTGGTTGATGAGACATTTGAGCAGGCGAGGGTTGTATTTGAATGATGTCAATAGGTCCCTGTACACCAGATGGACCATTAGCTCCTGTATTTGGTGGAGGGGGTGGTGGATTGTTGGGGTTTACGGGAGGTAGCCCAGTTTGTGGTGACACAAGCACCTGGTGTCCATGTGACCCTGGATTTAATGGGTCCAACCCAGACTCCAATGACAAAAGTGATTCGTGATGGTTAAGATCATCGTTAAGAACATCCACGTCAAGGGGAAGATGCTAAAATTATTTCCAATTGGTATGACTTTATAATCTGCTACTAACTTCAGATGAGCTATCGCAATTGTTACACTGCGTTGAAACAAGTTCGAAATTCGCAAGCTGTTCTAAAATGCAGAAATTATTATTACCTTTTGGTACAATGAGTACCACTGTCTTGCTACATCAAACAAAACCTCTGGATAGACACCACCACCTTTTGCTGCCGATTCCACAGTAAGACACGCTTTTTCTAGCATGCCATCACTCTGTTCCTTACACTAAAAAATAGATACAGATTTATAAATGTATGTGACAACTTTCTATATCACTCCATCTTAAAATTAAGATCACTATACTCAAGAAATTTCAAATATGTTACCTGCAAGATTGCTCTGTGAATTTCATTTGGATTGAGAGCGTGAGCATGTGGTAAACATGACAAAGCAAGTTCAGCTGCAGCCCTAACCATATTAGCATCACCTCGTGATGCACGGTCTGCAATAGTTACAGCTTCAGTTGGAGTCAAATGCGTCTCCCATGTGTCAATTAAGAACGCGATAGCAGGTGCGCCGATTTCCATAGCTTGTCCTGAAAAAGACATACAGTGAAACAGTTACATTATATATATTAAATACTGGCAATAATTTTCAATTTTGGAAAAGTTGCGACATTCCTACCAGTTATCCATGAAACATGACTGGAGTAGGTCCTACTTAGCCAGTTGGGACTGACAGCATTGTGAAGCCCTAGTGCATACAATCCAATATGAAACGCACACATGTGTAAAGCTCTGTGTGGTCCTCTTGGATTCTGTCCATTACTGGGTTGCGTAAACAAACTCTGATTACTTGAGCCACCCGCTTTACCCAGAACAATCTTAGCCAGCTCAAACATAAAATGAGCGCCTGCTTCTGAAGGTTGATTGGGTAGCACGGGATACGACCTTTTACCCTTAAATCTTACGGACTCTTTTCCCGATCTTCCAGAAGGTTGTGACGCAGTATTATTTGTCGCTGTTTGAGAGGACTGTTGTGTATTGCTACCTATAGAACTGTTCGCCTGCTGTTGAGTAGGCGTGACTCCAGGAGTTGAAGTCGTACTCGTCGGGCTACCAGAAGTGTCATCTCCGTCAGAACGATTGGAATTTGCAGAGTTACCTGCAGGCTGGTTACTTGTTCCAGGCGTGTCACTGTTTCCGCAAGTGGACTCACTTTTTAAAACTCCAACATTGGAGCTACAAGTGCTAGAACTGCTGCTTCCACCTTCGCTAATATTTGGACCGTTAGGCAATGAAGCATTATTGCTATTACCCACCATAGATTGGCTGTTCCCACCAGATGATGCATCCCTAACATTTAACGAGTTTACGTCATCGCCTTTTCCACCACAATTGTTCCATCCAGAACCTAACAGAGTTGTTGTGGGAGGATTGTTGGAATAGTACGCAGAAGGTAACGGAACCTTATACAGTTGATGAATTTCTCTATCTAATAACTTTTCCATTATTTTTGCGAGCTTATCTGGATCATCCTTGTAGTGAAGAAGCATGGCTAAGGCAAGGTCCCCCCGTTGTCTTCGAGTTCCCTCGCATAGCAGGGGATGATCTGCTTCTGAAACATTAGCCTTTAGACCTAGTGCAGATACTGCAGCCTCAAAGCCCATAGACTCATCGCTTGGCAAATGATAAACTCCAGTTTGTAGATTACAACGACCTTCACGATTAGTCGGCATTACAAGGGCATCAAAAATAAAATTCGCAAGAACCAAGGGGAGCAGTGCTTCACCCCTTGACTTGAAGGTTCCGTCTTTCAAAGTGTGTGCCTTCAAGCGAATCATATCAAGTTCTTTTTGTCCAATCAGTATTCTCTTTAAAAGTTGTGCCAACTCAGCTTCTTGATTTGCAAGCTTGACTTCTAGTGGTTTTGTAGATGCTGGAGGGCGCGCCAACTCCAGCCCAAACATTCCTACTTGAAAAGCTAAGCAAAAATGCTCTGAATTTTCTGCTAAAACAGTACAGAGAAACGCACATTTGGCTAGTGTTGCTGATGCCAAACAAGAAATCTGATGTGAAAGTGGATTCACTTTCTTTCGCTTTCCTTTTCCAACGACGGATAGAGGTAGGTCAATGGACAAGTTGGGTGGATGCTGCAGTAACTCTCCAGCGAGTCGAACTCCAAGTTTACATGCTTCTTTTGAGTGACCATGGGCGTGAAGTCCTTCCGCTCTGGCAAACAATACTTCCCATAGATCCTCTATGCGTTTTAAGTTTGCAAACACGTTCCAGCCAGAATCCTTTTTGCTGTTACTGCCTCCATCATCCTGATTATCACCACGTTTTGTAGGACCAACCGGAGCTTTAGGGTCATAGTAATAAAGCTGATACTCATCTCCACTTTGTTGAGAGTCAGATGAATCAAACTTAGGTGCTACTCCTGCGACAGCGACATTTACAGCTGGAACCCTCGCCGTAGTAGGATCTCTAGCTGAGAGAGATGAATCCGAGTCAGCATCCATGTCACCTTCTCCATCCACTTCCAACTCATCACTAGTACCCGTGTTGTTCAAGCTCAATGTCTGTGATGCTGACGATCTAACTTTTGCATCTGCCTCAACACCTTCATCATTATCTGCCTCTAATAGGTCAGCGTCATTTTCATTGTCACAGAACCCTTCAGAGCTAACGCTACTTCTATTACCGTTTCTAGCACCACTTGTTAGCGATAGCACAGCTTCACTAGATGTTGACGGTCCATCTCCAGATGAAACCTTTTCATTTCCACTAGATGATGACGATCCAGACGGAACAACAACATCATCGTCAAATGATGAACTTTGCTCAAAGGAAGCGTCTCTGCTAACCTTTATCTTAAGTCCTGAAGCACTGATGCTTTTCCCAGTCGGTACCACAGGTCGTTCACTTCCCATTTCTTCACTAAGAAGTAATTCGCCTGTGACCACGCTGTTTCCAGCCGTATTACTATTGCTTCCTTTCTTTCGTGATTTTCCAGATTTTCCTGACCTTGATGGACCGGGTATTGGTCCAGTACTTGTTGAAGGTCCAGCATTATTGTGATTGCTGGAGCTTGGTGGATTTCTACTTTGCCCTTCAGCAGTTCCGGTATTTCTCTCTATTCCAAATTCAACGCTTCGTGGTCGCTTTGATGTCATTGGAATACTACAAATTGTTGCAGATGAGTGTAGTAGGTGATGTTCACCAGCAGGATTGTTCAAGATAGCATGAGATGAATGGATCATTCCTGTATCTCCTGATCGTGAATGTCCGTCAGAATGTCGAAAACACATAAAAGGACAATGGTATTTTCGACTTGATTCAGAGTAAGTCACACCATGGATCGGATACGAGTCCCATGTCAAATAGCATGCTTCCAATGCAGGCCGAAATCCAGGAAAGACTTCCACATCATTTTTGAAACTGTTTACATGTTTTGAAGAGCCCACTGACGCGTTACGAGATTTGGAAACCTTTTCAACTATTTTTACATGCCATTCCTGACATGTAGAAGGGAGAATGTAAATATAATACCAATTTAATTATTATCTATTACAAAGACGGTTTTACATAGTTAGATGAACATGAACTGAACACACAGTTGAAAATCGCTAAGGTCTCACCCTAAACTGACTGTGTAGTATACAACGTTCATCTGGAGATAACCCAGGATTCAATGCTGCCAACCTCCATAAACACACGATTTCATCACACAAACTGGATCCCGCATGTTGACAGGCATGCGCGTTCGAATTTACACTGTGATGTTTCCCACCATGTCCTGAGTTTCCATTGTGAAGAGCTACTTTCGTGTTGAACCACCACACAAGAATCTGTCAAACCCCGAAATGTTCAAGTAGGGTTTTATTTTTCAATCAAATACATACGGTTTAACAATGGGTGTAAAATTGATGTCGCAGCTAAAAAATTTAATTTGATTATTTTTTATGTTATCGATTTATTTTTAAATGGAGAAAACGAAAAACAACACCTACAGTATTAATGGCGGAGCGTTGTGACGATAAAAGTTCGTCAAGAAGACGCTGTGCGGTTGGCAGAATTTGTTGCGGCAATTCGCTAATGAGGTATTGAGCAAATTTTTGGAGTTGATCTCTATGTAATCGTGAGAGGGACTCGCTTACTGGAGCTCTCAATGTAACATCCTTCGACTGAATTTTTTAAAAAAATTAAAATTACGTGTAAATGTGGACGATATTCCATACATCAATTTGTAACCTGATGTATGTACAGGAAAAAAAGTATTACCTGGAATATTCTGTGCAGACACACTGCAACAACATGTCCACACCAATTTGTGCTCGCATTACAAGTACAAGTGCATGATGTTACCCTCCTTCTGTCAAACGTCACCGCTACCTTGTGAGATTCTCTCATATTTGGCTTCACTGTTGCGCTCAAATGAAAACCTGTTAAGTTTACATAAGAAATAAAAGACATTTAAGACAAGTTCAAGGCGTCTATGTAAATAGAAACCCTCTTCATAATCTTACAAATGCATACCAATTTGTAATATGTCGCTGACGCTGTCATTTCTAAACAACTTTTCCCCCTTTTGAAACTCTTCTGCTGATCCATTAGCCAAACAGGAATACAATCGTATGTCTTCTTCGTGCTCAGGAAAGCTCCAAAATGCAATGCGAAGTTGTAGCTGTTCCGGGACAGGTGGAAACACCCTTTCTACCATTTCGAATGGGATGTACGAAGCCACACATTTGGCGGCCATTTCGACCAAGCTGAAATTCACGATACCGTCAGAGGATTTCGTGTTGGCCAAGGAAGAAGACGATGGAACTGAATGCATCGCTGCTGCATGGGCAGTGCCCAATCCTCCATTTCCACTTGTGCCATTCAACACTGGATTTGGGTTGGCAGAATATGTCGATTTTTTCCATCCCCTCCAGTTGTTGCAGAGAGACTCTGGCTCTGAGATCCACGAGCATAGTGAGTCTTCTTCAAATCGATCAGAGTCTTCGAAAGAAAAGCGATCACTATCTACCAGTTCCCAATCCCGCATTGCCCGTTCTAGAGCAGCGAACTGGTCACGAAGTCTAAGTTGACCCGCCAGGATGATGTATATAAGTACCACGTAAGTGGTAAAACGACGCGCTGTCTTCCAATTAGTTAATACCCTGTAAAATTATTGGCATTTAAATAATCATTACCTATTCCAACTTACGTAGTAATCGTATCGTGTTAACATAAAAGTAATGCATTTATTATATTTTGCAATATAAAAACTCACGACGACGGCTAGATGAATTAAATTCGACGTCTCGATCATTTAGTGTAACGATCTCAAAACTCAGATGATTATTCCGTTTCAAATGAACTCGCTCGACTGCTCTAACGAAATTTAGAAAAACTACACACGAAGTACTTAAAAGTTTTGAGACCAAATTTGGAGATCAATATAGCACAGGCAAACAGCACAGCGTGCGCGATCCTGCAGTTCCTTTAAAAGAACAGCCCACACACACACACACACTGATACACTACAACCAAAAACTGGTAATAGAAACTCGTTCCTGAACTGAAAATGTTACATTACATTATACACATAAAATCGTTTCCGAAACACATTCATCGTGAACAGCAAATTAAAGGGAATTCCTTCCGTCATTTATAAGAAATACAATGACCAAGCAAACTTAAATATGAAAGTCAAAATCAATTTTTATTATTAAAATTCACTGAAGTAGCTAAATGACTACAATGGTCAAAGCCACTGTCGACATATATTCTCCTCCATTATGCCAGGTAGTGTTTCCGTTGAAGCTAACTAACTTCAACCGAAACAAACAGACACTGGTAAAGAACTTCCTTGTAGCACAATGCGTTAACTTTCTCTATCCTGCAAAAAATTCAACAATCAAACAATTGTAAATTGATGTTACTGACTCGTCATGCTTGAAGTAGTAGATTTGTACGTCGTAGAATTACCTGTCCGTCCACCTTCTAGTAGAACCAGAGTGAACGTCTGGAGACGAAGTGTGCAGTAGTGCATAGATTACTACTAGCAATAGCAATCCATATAAATTTAAAACCTAAGCCCTTTGCTTGACGTTATAAATTCAGGGTTAACTCGGCCATCCAGATTTAACAACGGCACCAACAAAAGTACTAGACACTAGAGGGGTTAAATCAATAAATACATAAATAATTATATTAATCAATAATCCTTCCATCCTGAACATTTAGTCATGTCGTCAATATCAATGTTTTAATTGCCCAGTCTATTCTGTCAAAATCGTCGCGTCGTTTTTGAATATATTTTGTCAAGTTAAGAAAATAATTATAGCTTATGACAGATATTCTCTTACATTTATTTCAAAATGCCCAAGTTTAATTTTATTATCTTACGACCAAGCTATACATTATATACGCAGTCGTCTAAATTTTGTCCTGACAGGAATTTAGATTCAAATTCGAAAGCTTAATAAACAACATATTTTCCACTAAAAATACATCCCGTGTACTTTAATTTATAGCAGACGGTGGATGAAGCGGGTTAAAAAATACTTTCTTTGTTCGCTGCCCTACAAATGATCAATATATATAATATTATTATGCTATTCTGTAAAGGGATTTGAGAGTGGGGCTAGTGGGGCAGCGTAGCGGATGCATGAAAATGTTATATTTTGAGACAGTAAAACCAATCTAATAAATTATTATAAATACCTACATAAAATCGTTTCAGAGTTTCAGACTCCCAGAAAACCCAGTAGAGCGAACAAAGCAAAGTATTCATCCGACCGTCACCATTTCCTAAATACATGCCGAAATACAGCAGAAGGCATAAGCTTGACCTTGGCTTTCCTATACACACATGCATAATTATATGTTATTTAATAATGTTGGTGACTGTTGACGGTTTGGTTTGAACAAAGGACGGAGAGCATGTATTAAGTTTGTGTATAGGTAGTCTTATTGTCTTTATTGCAATGCAATGTGCAATGTGCAACACAAGACGCTACCGCTACCGATTGTTCGAATATAAACTACTTTTCTTAGTTGCAAAATCATTCCACATTCCATGTACATGTCTTCCACCAAGTTCGGTCCTGTAAACTACTGTCATTCCTGGTATAAAAACGTGTCTCAAAATGCGTACCTGTTTACTGTTTACAGTCAAAAGCCAACGAGCCAACTTCCCTGCTATTACAAAGACAAGTGAGACTCAAAAGAAGTCTTATTGTCTTTATTGCAATGCAATGTGCAATGTGCAACACAAGACGCTACCGCTACCGATTGTTCGAATATAAACTACTTTTCTTAGTTGCAAAATATTAAATCATTCCACATTCCATGTACATGTCTACCACCAAGTTCGGTCCTGTAAACTGCTAATTCATTCCTGGTATAAAAACGTGTCACAAAATGCGTACCTGTTTACTGTTTACAGTCAAAAGCCAACGAGCCAACTTCCCTGCTATTACAAAGACAAGTGAGACTCAAAAGTTCAAAAGCTGAAGATAATGTCCAAGAACTTTGAACTTTTTAAAAATATTAAGTCACCACACAACCACTCTACATCTACACCAACGACGCAAACGTACGTAAGTGAAATCTGGTACAACAAATATACATATATGTTGTTCAGCTTTCAGCTAAGAGCGATATGTGACATCACTGTTGTATGAGTAACTGGCAGAAAATGTGTTTCTTATTTCCTTTGTTCGTCACTATGCTCTGCAACCGATAAGATTACGATGAGTGAGTGCAATAAACCATCTATTGCAAGTGCGTAAAATGAAGAATTGTGCTAGTGGCTAGTTGTTAAGTACATCCCTGACACCCGAGTCGGGTACGTAATCTTTTTCTTGCGTATTAACAAGCTCTTTATTATACTCCCTAAATATGCATACATAAACGACATACCTATCCTCATAAAAATGCTTAGATATATATGAATCATGTCGAAGGAGTTAAGTAGTTCTTGCATAGAGTTAGAGTATTTCATGTCTTCTTGGGCTTATCACCAAACAAAACTACAAACCATCATCATCACAATTCACAATCCTCACAATAATGCAGTGTGCAGTGCAACGCAAATGCAATATACAATGATCTGTGTATCAGGATTCAGGAGAACAGCCATTATTGTTCACTTTGCTACCACAAGCGACTGACTTTCGTTACTCACTCACAATGTCAGCCACACACTTACTTGGACGACAAAAATGAGCAACAACAATTGTAGCTTTTCGTGGTAACCAATTGTTGTTCTTAATTCCGAAAATACGTAATACGTAATGTATGTGTGTACATCTATTCAAAAGGTGCTAAATTGATACTTAAAAACTGAAATGCTGGATAATCGAATAATGATAGTATAATTTTAGTTTCATTCCCTTTTAATCTTATCTTCTTAAAAATAACTAATGACTAATGACAAACTCGACGTTTGTATTTGAAATGTTACTTTAGAAGGATATCGTAAGGCCCATCGTTTGTATTCCGATAACCCTCTGTCCATTTTATTTGTTTTCGAACTTGCAAAAGTTTAATTTTGCTGTGCTGTAAATAAAGTACCATCGTGTTTACTCCATAACATTGAAGTATTTATTTCTAGCGTTGCATTTGAATTCTCATACTTTCAACTTCATAAATATTCACACTCAACACAATAACACAATCACTAAATTTCGGTTCACGACAAAGGACTATATTAATAAATTACATACTTCTGAAACAATTAAATATAAAATGCTATGTGTTATACATATGTGTACCGATTACCGATCATGTGAAAAACATGTAAAAATGGCTTTCTCCAAATAACTTTTCATCACGGCTAGCGGTACTTGTACTTGCTTCGGCACTAGTCAATACGCCAAGAATTTCTTTCTCTTGAATATTTGCGTAATTTAATCGTGGTTACAATTTACGTCCACTCAAATTTTTTTAAATAAACGGTATCACTAAAATTATTTCCAACGAAAGAGTCTCTGTGAATTCGAAAAGGCGGATAAAGCTACGCTGATTGCACTGGATTGGGAAAAGTCTATTGCATAGCCAAAGCAATAATCCAACTTGACTGGGAAGATGAAATACGATATGCCATTATGCCTATCGGCACCATTGGGTACAAGTGCATTTAATACTCTTTACCGAAAACAACTATAACCATTAAGAAATGCAAAAATTTATGAATGATATACATAGAACAAATAATGACGAATTCCAGCACCATATCAGCATCGTAAGCTTTTGTAATACATATAATTGCACAATATAAAGCATAGGTATAATTCCAAGAATTTTTTATAAACAAAAGAATTTTTATCGTCCAGTCGTTTGAACTTCAAGTTTAAACCACACCACAACTTTACCTTTGCCTACTTACAATTTAAAGCTGCAGCGATTTATTTAAGAAAAATGCCATGAAAATTCCTTTCTTTAATAGCTTTGTTTTGTCTACGTCAATTTAATTTTATTGTGTTTGTTTTTTACACAACACAAACAAATACAACTCTGTCAATAATTGTGAAATGCGAGACAAATATATATATAATTTCACGTACCTGTACTTATTGTTGGTTCCTCCACAATTAGCTCTCAGTTAATATTACTGAACTTAGAGGTTCAGTTATTATGAAGTGCGGGGCGAATCTAGGCATTGGTTATGTTGATGTATCTTTCCAGTAATTACTGTGTGACCTCCTTGTTGTTGTAATTTTCAGTCGTGTCACTTACTGAAAAGTATACACCAGTTCATTAATAGCACTAACATTTCACAATACATCATCTAACGTATTGATTTAATTGCAGTCCATTAGTGAGCACCGTACACGTTGAAGTGTGTACATGTTTCAGTCTATTTAGCATCGAACCTTTTCACTTTTCGTTTTCACTCACAAACGACAAAGTTTCTAATAATTTAAATCAACCAAAAGCAGCTTTCTCCAAATAAATTTTACAATCACACAAATTTGGAATAGTGGATGGAATAGATCATGTTGAATCGAAAAACAAAGAAAAATCTTCAGAGCTGTACGGGCGAGGAATCATATTTCCCGACTCCTCCCTCATCGCCAAATTCCTCTTGATTAATCCATGCAGGAATGCTGTAAATAAAAAATAAAAAAATTGTTTTACACATGGCTATCCCGAAAAGTTCAATTGTTCTTGACTAACTATCCTGGTATCAAGCTTTTGTAGTAATTCCAACTTTTACGCCTTGTACTGTACCTAACAATTGCGATTAGTGTGTGCAACGTAGACCTTTTGAGTTTATATTTAAATTTGGAGAAAACTCTCGCCCAGCTTTTACTTAAATATAAACAACAACCCAAACTTGGGTTTAGCACCGTACCTAAAATAACTATACTTCAGTATTCTACAAGAGAAACTTATATGAAGCAATGGGGAAAATTAAGAAGGGAATTTATTTCTTTATACTACTATTAATGCTTTTCACATGATTTATTTATTTTTCGTTTTCTTCTGCAAATCGCCCATCTATTTCTCTGTTCATTAAATTTCCAAAGTACATGTGTGAAAATAGGAAACTTGTAGGTATATCACAGTTCAGTAGGTATTTGTATGCCACAAATCGTAATTTTTTATGTTTGCACACCACACACAGCATTCGTAGTGCTAGACTTTTTCAAAAATATGTAAAAAGGAGAATAATGTTTAACTAGATAATACATACCTGTACGTCTTAAAACAATTAAGGAAAATAAACTTATCTTTCGCTTTTTAAAACATAAATATAACCAGACTTTGATTAACACCAATTTTTTAACGCTGAGAATTAAATAAATTTATGAAATTGATAATGATGTACTCCTGCCTGAAAGTGGCATGTATACATAAAAAGGTGCCAAATGATGAAAACCCTTTCTTTCTTCTCTGCTATTTTGTACTCCTCTCCCTATCTCTCTTCTAAGGTTACTTAATAATCCATTGTTGCTCTCCTGCTGCTGTTCCTGCTGTATTATGTGTACATGTATATATTTTTTTGTTGTTTCTTTCTGAAATGCTGCTAGGTTCGAGATATTTTCCCCTTGTCTTATAACTTGTGTTGTGTGTTATTATCATTATTATTACAATAATAATACATTGCTTCTTGTTCATCCATATAAACCCTATCGCATGTTGTTATAATGTATCTCTCACCGTGACCGTATACGCACATAGATGCTATTACATTACATTATTATTATTATTATTATTGCCATGAAGGTATACGAAACTTTTTTGTATACACACACAAACTCACAATAATACAGACCACCACTACCACTACTGCTACAACGAAGAAGACAGCTATTTATTATGCATACATAGATGCATATAATTTTGCCTTCAGCAAAACTAAACGATGTGTAAGTATATTGGACATGCTAGTTCGCCATCGCCACCACCACCACCTCAAAAACCTCAACAAAAAAACTGAGTGTCCTGTGTCCGACCGACCAACGAGTACGGTAGAACTGTCGACGAGAGTGCATTGAACACCAAAAGCTCTTTTCTATAGGAGCTCCTCCTGAGAAGAATTTGAAATCCTCTCTGGCTAGATATTATACTACTTCTTTCTTTTTTTCTGCTGACGTCCTCTGTGTATATTCCATTGTAGAGGGAAAAAGTACAAAATGTGGATTATATCCCCCCATTCCCACCTATTACCTCGGGTATACTCCCGAAGAAAATGATTATTGTTGTGGAGGTAATAATGAGTAAATTATAGATGCTCAGGTCTCTCACTCGCTGTCTAACTACCAACCAACCACCAATGCTCTTTCTTTCTTTTGTAATCTTTTTCTTTTTCAAAATATATTGTCAAAAAGATCTAAATGTACCTACAAGCTGCTGCATGGTGTTACAAAATATCTGTAGTTACGTTGTTAGTTCAACGGAACTGAACTGAACATAGCATCGGGATTAGGATTGTTGCTAACTAAAATCTGACTGAACCTAAAAGCTTCTTCCTCCACTTGTGCTTCCATTTCCATTATCTCATCAAACAAACACGACAAACAACTGAGGATGCAGCGTTTAAAAGGACAGAAGCAGAGATGGTGCTATGTTTGTCCAGACAGGCTAGACAGATGTGATACCTAGATATGACTGGCTGTATCGGCTGTATGGTATACTTTGATTACTTTAAATGTTCAAATTTTTCATGCAACAACTCTCTTCACAATGAAAGCCATGACAAGTCTCAGCAGCAATGACAAGACAAGAAAAAGGAACATTCAAGGAAAACATCTTTCATTGTCAGATTCAGGAATTACGTATCTCTAGGCTGAGCTGAGCCATGCCATTTCGTTCATGCCGTTTTAAGTACGATTTTTGTATAATTGTAAGCGGTATACATCGTCGTGTGTGTGTATGATGACTGGAATTTTAAAATGTTTATATTTACATGGTCATTTGGTTATAGTTTTAAATGTGGTACATAATACATAAGTATCAACAACACTTTCAACTTTATAATTTATAACATGTTGAGTCGCAAGGCACAAATATATTATAAGGAAGAATTTCTGTAAACATGACTTGTGAGTGTCAGTAGTTTTACCTAATATTGAAAATGTGTATCATAAGCGAAATGGTACCCGAATACAATATTATGTACAATGTTTCACACAATAATATGTGATTAGGTATGTGAATCATACGAGTAATGATATGAAGAGTTTGACACACTCAATTATCGAGTATTAAACCTCGTGTCATTCATAGCAAATCAATCAATAAAGTTGATGGATCTCAAATCGCGATTCAGTCATCAAATGATTGCAAAACTGGAGTAAATCCGATAATGTACAAGCCTTTAGCAGGACATGGACATATTACCATGTTAGTGTTGTTGTATGTTTTTATGTTATGTGACTGAAACAACTAAATGGAATTCAGTCCATTTTTCATAAATAGACAAGATATCCGTAATTCACACTGTTCGGCTGGCTTGATTATTCATTTATGATGGGCATGTCCGGGCCCCGGACATTTATAGTTAAATTTGTGTCATCCAAGTATTGTTCTTTTAGCAAAACAGAATATTACACATATATGTTATGACATATTATCTACCATATACCTATTAGGTATATCTGGCAGAAAATATGGTTATAAAGTTACAACGAAACAACGTTTCCGGTATTGGTCTCACCACCACTTTTCTAATCAGCATGAATTAGTTATACATTTTTAGTTGACGATTGTACCTATTTTCCCATCCTTTTAGAAATATTGGAATTGCATTATCAGCCGAAATGATCCAAAGTATGTACAGTATGTAGTACATTTAAAAGTAATTGAATAAGCACAATATTATTGTATCAAATTGTCAACCTTCCTTGTCAATCGAGAGGGGTACTTGGTATTTAAGTCAACTCTATCTAAGCGATTTTATTCCTGCCAAAAAAGTGTTGCCATCATTTAATTCCCACTACAATACAAGTTGTTGGAACCTCGTTTACAACCTTTAGGTTATAAACTGCACGAATGACACAAGAGTAATTTTAACATTTTAACATATATGCTTGCTGATGTTTCCGAACGTTTAGGATACATATGAAGACTGTATTGATTCCACCCTTATAATCACTGTTGAAACTTCAGGCAGCTTTTACTACATTAGACGGACATCATTTTCGTACAATGTTGAATTGAATGTATCCCGTATCGCCTTTGTTCACTCTTTTATGGACTTTCCCGGATTGGATTTCTCTTTAGGCGTTCGCGTTCTGTTTACATTTGTTCCTAAAAAGTAATTGGTCTGGTAAAACAAATCATAGAGACGACCATTAAAAAATTATCACACCTTCCACGATGCGTTTTATAGACTTATGCAATGCATTGTGTTTGAGCATTTTAGTATTCAGGAAAGAGACTATAGATTATAGTATATAATATATTGGTTATGGATGTTTTAGTAATTTCATAAGAGAACAGCGTAAATGGTTTAGCTATTTTAAGATTAGAAAATGATTCAGTTTCTGCAAATTTGAAAATGAAAACAACGCACACAGAATGAAGGAATGACTGGACAGTATGACATGCAGACATTTTACATTTTAAAGATAAGAAAAATTATCCCACTTTCTAAACTCAAATCGCTGTATATGTGTAGGAGGATACACTCACAACAGGCATACATTCACATTTTATCAACATTTTACATGGTGTTGGTATGCAAGCATTACAAACAAAAGCCATGGTATACTCTGGGTTCAAGGGACGACGTTTGTTCGGTACTACAGGAAAAGGATACCTTGTTGCTAGCTGAAGTCGACGGGAAACGGGGATGGGAGGATACTTAAACAGTAGAGTGGTGTTTTTTTTAGTTTTGTTGTTGTTAGCTGTGTGTGACTGATTGTGAGTGAATGTGTGTGAGAGAGAGAAACATTTTCTCTTTTTTACTTTCGGACAGACGACAGATGGAATCTCCTAGGCTGATCAAGTCATAATATTCCCCGAACTCTAAACAGCGAACAAAGAACACAAACAGCCTTTGTAAACAGTCGAATAAAACAGGCATCAGTATAAAGGGATTTTATTCAATTCAGCGCTAATACTACTACTTTAGCGACTGTATTCCCGCAGTCTTTAGCTATTGCTGTTATACGAATTATATTAGGTACTACTCTTTAAAATGCATTGTTTTCAATGTAGCCAGGTGCCAGGTTGATTCACAGCAACATGAACAAATACACACGACACACACTGGATACGACTTTTGTAATAGATTATTATACGAATACATACTGGACTAGTATACGCAGTTATAGTAGTTTGCTTTACTGCATTCCTAATAATTCCTATACATCTAGTTTTCTCTTCGGTAGAGGAAACCACCACCCTTTTCAATTTAAGCAATTCCAATTAAAAACCGTACATAATATCAAATATTAATAATAAATATTAACTATGCATGTTACGTTATATAGGTACTAACTTACAACATTCCATCCTCATTTGTTTGAGGCATTTAAAAGATGAGTAAGTTGAATTTCATATCAGTGTTGGCTGCTGCGGTAGCATTACTTGCATTGTGGGGTGTCCTACAAGTTCGAAAGGAGCAACACTGGAATTCATGCCAAACTGCAATGGCGTACATAGGTACAAAATTTACAAACAAACAAAAAACACGCGTCGGTC
>JAHZNB010001972.1:0-13468 GCA_027744295.1 Callyntrura guangdongensis
CCCCCTCATCCCCCATGTTCCGCAGCCTATGTAAGTTACAAAGGTTTACTCTTTACGAAATACCAGTAAAATTTTATTTTTTGTGGAAATTTCAAGGAAAACCTTATGGGATTTAACACGGAGAAATAAAACTGATGGAATGGTCCTTGTACCATCAATTGGAAATTTCACGTCATGTGTACATGCTACGCCCATGTCGATATGATCAATGGTATAAGGTATAGTTATTTTAAAACCAAACGAGATGAGTGCAACTCTTAGACATGTAACTTTCGTAAGTAATGTCGTCAAACAATGTACAAGTGTACATGCAAGTGTAAACAACGCATATTCAACAGAAGCCAAATCGACGTGGATGTGTTTGTTTTCAAGCTGTTACTACTTCTGGACAGGATAGAACGCGCATAAGAAGCACTTCGTGTTGCTAGTACGCGAGGATCGGCTAGGTAAAAAGTAATGTCGTGGATACAACATAATGTAATAAAATATTGTAATGGAATTTATTAAATGTAATATCCATGCGAAGGTTTAAAACCAATACTACTACCAACGAACTAAAAGTAGATATTCAAAATGATGATGAAGTCGAGCATGACGATTTAAGCACCACACAACATGCGAAGGTTTAAAACCAATACTACTACCAACGAACTAGAAGTAGATATTCAAAATGATGATGAAGTCGAGCATGACGATTCAAGCACCACACAACCGATCCATGTACCTTCACGGTCTCCACAGCCAGGCCCAAGCAGATTGAGGTTACCAAGTTCAAAACGTTCCAGGGAATTAAGTGAGGACATTATTGTTGCTAGCCGTGATAACAAATCTAAGCATCGTCGTAAGGCCGACCAGATAGATAATTTTTTATTTAAATGTGCCTAATCAGAAGTTTATTGAATATTACATATTTACAGACTGGTGGAACAAACTTCGTAGATAAGATAGATAGGAAAGATATTATGAGTAACACATGTTGTGAACGTGTCAATTAGGGATAAACGTCCTCAATAATTCCCATGTCGAGTTTAAAATGTGGCAATATTTATAAATGTCGAATTGGAAAGTTACCTCCACGTTTTGTTTGTTACAAAATCAAACCGAGAAAAAATAAATTTAAATACGTTTTATTTTAAAAAAACGTAAAAATTGGCATTTTTTGGTGAAACGCTCCTTTATTTGAAAAAATGAGGACAAGTTTCATCTACCGGACTTCGTTACATTATGAAAGTTAGTTTAGTTTGTTGATACAAGGGGAACCCTTTTATTAAAGGCAAGTAATTCCCCAGGGTAAAATATACATCTTTGATATTAGTTATATATATGTATTAGATATATATACAAGTAAATTAATTAATTTTTAGATATATTTAAAGGTTACAGGTAAGCATTTTTGTACGTTGCGTGTCAGTTGTTTTTAACTATATTAGAATTCTAAATTGGCGACATGGTCAATGCATGATAAGTTACATATGTCAATGACTGGAGGTATTTCATAGGTAGGTTTCGGTACAATATTTAAAACATTTCTTTTTATATACATGTATAGAGTTGACGTTCTATATTTCGTCTGGTAGGTTCATCCAATGTAGCTTGCAGATGTATTCACTACACTTTTTTCCATGCTGTGATACCTAATAATTTTTCTATATAGTGCATCGATGCGGTCTCTGTGTTTATTATTACCCACAAACCATACAATGGTACAATAGTTGACAATAGGCATGATATTAGCATTTACAATAGTTAGTCTCTTTTTGTAATTTAAACATGGTTTTAGATGTGTGATTCTTCATAATGAGTAGTTATTTTTTTAAACACCGGTAGATATTGTATTGCTTATTCCAATTTAGATTTTCGTCAATGTGAATACCTAACATTTTTAAACTTTTTACTCTATCTATAATTGTATTGTCAATTCACAATTTGAAATTATAGTTATTTATATATTTATCTCTCCGACACACCAAGTACTCGGTTTTGTCATAGTTAAGTTCGAGTTTACTGTGTTCTGATATTTTTACCAAATCCTGGTTGACATGGCATTCAAGTAATTCCCTATTTATGTACGAATCATTCAACATTATAGTTGAGTCGTCTGCAAATTTGTGGTTGCAATTTGCAAATGGTTTCATTATGTACCATTATGGTTAAATTTGGTAATATTTAATTACTAGCCGGAGTACATTTGGAATGGGAATAAATACATTTTTAAACCCATAGCCATGAGCATGACGCTTCTTCAATTTTCAAATAAACCTGCAAATTCTTCAAAATTATATAGTTACCATTCCGTTCGTCTCTCATATCGCAAAATTACACAACTATCGGGAAAATCCCAACCGTCATTACTCACGTCACATTTTCTGCGTCTTTTTGTAATAATGACTGTTCCTAAATAAAAAATCGCAGCCATGAAACCATGTACGCTGTTTTATAAACAACCGATTTTTATTAAAAGTTAAATACATTTTTAATAGGAAAATTGATAAACTATCAAAGCTATCGCTGGTTAAAATGGGCATACCGTATAATTTTATGATTGCACTAGCAATACGCCAGATGTTGTTTTAAAATCTGTGCGTCATTCGATAAATTATACACTGGAGTAACCACCACCGGATGTGACCATAATTTGTTCCATTGTACTTTGTTGTGTTCAAAATAACAAAATGCATACAAATATTGTTTCGTAAAGTTATTAGTTGTTTGGCTGTATCCAGTGTGATGATTTGAGTATTGTGTGAATGATAGTGTAAGATTTAGTTAAACCAAAATTAATGCAAATAACTTGACACGTGACTAACCATATCGTTTTAATTTATCAACATCACGTTTACCTATCCATTGTGGAATCCATGAAAAACACTCTGTTTGTTAATTCTTAATTACCAACAAACTCCCAGTCCTTTGTTACAACTTTGGTTAGAACTCTTGTCATGTACTACAGAAAATATTTTTATAAAGCTGCTAAATTTATAATATTATAATTATTTTATTCCTTTTATTGTTAACAATCAGGTCGTAACAATTATTTTCGTCAAAACTAGCACAGTCAAAAGAAAGTGAATATGTTTAAAATGAGTATTCAGTTCTATTTCCTGATTCTACTCGTATTATGTCATATATTTTCCTTCAAAATTTGTACCTCGCAAATGTTTGATCCCGAATACACTGGAATAGCTTTTTCACCTTACGTAAAGCACAAAACCAACGACTCTGATAAATATCCACCTTGGAGCACCTACAATTCAAATGAAATTCGAGTGATGCTAAATGTCATTCTAGAAAAATTTTCCAGGATCGTCACGTGGAACTCGGGTTCCAAGAATGGTGAGCCAAAACATTTAAGCGTTTATTACAACCATAAAGTTCAGATGACGAAAATATTATCTAATAAATGTGTATTGTTTTAGTACCATACAAACAGAATGTTACATATTACAACGACAGTTACGCTTACGTATACACCGCTGAAATTGCTGCTAACATTAATCGTGAACACGGTAGCAAGCGTATAACAATGATACAAGGACTATGGCAGGAGTACGAAAGTCCGCAAATTGAAACGGAAATACAGTTGGCAATAGAATGTGCTGAAAAGGCAAACAAAATATATGCCGGAACAGTTGAGGGAATATTATTGTTACATCAGGTCATAGCTACAAACTACGAAGCAGCAAAACAAACTCTAAAGAGTTTAGAAGTTTTAAAAAATTCGTCAGTTCGTGAACTGAAAATTGGCACGGCAATGGAATGTAACAAATTGTATACTAACTACGCAGATGAGTCTCCTAGTGAACGACAAGAAGAAATAGTAAAAAGAATTTTGATAGGTACCGATTTTGTCATCTGTACTATTGATTCACTAAGTCATATAAAGAATACCGGAGAAAGAGGCTCCTTTCAATCAAACACGAAGAAATTACTAGAGTTCCGAAAGAATCTGCAAAAATATAATCCTAACATAAAAGTTATGGGGGTTCTTAATTGGGCCAATTTGGGCATTCAAAATTTGGATACTATACAGAAGCAGAAAATCTGTTGGGAGACTCTCAGTTTATGGGCAAAGCAAAATGAATTGCCTATTTGGATTTATGAAGCATTTGATAATCCACGGATAGGCACCAACGGGTGGTGGAGATTAAGTGACAATTCAAAAAGTGAGATGAGAGAAGGTTACATAGAAAAAATCTCCGGTGATAACTTTGACAATTCATTTTTTTATATTCTTTGTTTCAATGATATTTTAATGAACCAAAACTTTTTATTTATTAAAAATGTCTGTTGTTATTATTATTTACAGAATACAAAATCCCAGAATTCAAATTAAATACGGATTTAATAGTATGCTTCGTTATTGGATTGATTATTGTATTCGTTTTTGCAGTGATGTCGGGTTTTTGGGTTATTCGTAGTAAAAAACTACAACGACTCTCAAATAAGGATATTCGTGAATTTATGAAAGGCGTCTCGAATACAATTTTGGTGCATCTGGGCGATCACAATATTGTTATTCCTGGAAACGAAACTCCTTATGACCATTCTATGGAGATAAATAAAACCCAGCTAAAAATTGGTTAAAATTACACATTAAATGCAAATTATTTTAGGGTGAGTATTTTTCTATACTTTCGTTTCAAAGTGAATACAATTTAATAGCTTGTTTGTTACTACATTGCCAGATGCTGATGCAGTTCTGGGCATTGGATACTTTGGGTATGTGTTCAAGGCAGTTATTGAATGGCACGGAAAAGCTGATGAGCACGTCGCTGTGAAAGTTGCCAAGCAAAACTGTTCCCGGAGTTCCCTAAAAGAACTATTGTCAGAGGTAAAAGTAATGACCTACATTGGCAAACATGAGAATATTGTAACATTAAGAGGGGTCTGTACAAGTGAGTTAAGCATCGGGAAAGTTTATATTGCGATGGAACTCTGTAGTCTGGGTTCATTAGAGAAATATTTGAGAAATGGAGAGAAAATGACGAAGGTAACCTATGAAAACGTGTAAGCAAATAAAATGTGAGAATTTAACGTTTTTAGTAACGTATAAATATTCAAATTCAACTCAAATGCATGATTTTGTCTAAGATTCAAAAATGTGGATGTAGCAAATTCAGAACCCATTAGCCTTCAACAAATGTTACAATGGTCTCATGAAATTGCCAGTGGAATGGACTACCTAGGATCTAAAAATGTAGTTCATGCTGACCTTGCCTCAAGAAATGTACTTTTAACTGAGGTGAAAATCGCCAAAATTGCTGACTTTGGGCTATCCAGGCGAATGTATAGTTATTCAAATTACATAAAATCCGGTGACGAACCTCTACCATTTCGATGGATGTCCATTGAATCTCTCAGATGGAGTGAGATGGGTGAGCAAGAGAAAATATTTGCAAGTTGTGTTTCTGTGGGTATAAAAATTGTGGATTTGCCTTTTAGGCGATGGTCCATATCCTGGTCTCACGTGGACAACTGATTTTCTAAAAATGTTGTGTGATGGGATGAGACTGCAGAGACCGATTCATGCCACATCACAGATGTATGTATTCAAATGCTACGATTAAATTATAGAGTAATGTATAAATTTAAATAAAAATGTATAAAGACTTTCCTTATTGTTGTAAATAGATACAACCTTATGGTTGACTGTTGGCATCCAGAAGCGGAAAAACGACCACAATTTTCTGAAATACAACAAATGATTAAGTACATCAAAACCTGAAGTAATGAAAGTTGTAATACATTTAAATGTTTGGAGCAAGGTCCTTCTCAGTGAAATAGCAAATTGGGTAATCAATATGCGATTAAAAATAAATTTGTAATTGGGAACTTATTACGAAAAAAATTCTGTAAATTATACACTAAGGACAGACAGAATGTACATAAACCTAAATCTTACTGACTTTCAAAATAAACTAAACTACCGAATATACAACCTACAAGCTACAAAAAACTACTAAATAATAAACTTGTCTTACGTGTCGTTAAATCAAAGTTACGAAAGAAATTTCATTCGTATTTTTTCGTATTCGTGCCTGCCTTTGACTGATAGTAAATTCGGAGCGAGATAATGGCATTATCCTAGCTACACATTAATGCAACATTTTTTTGCTGAACTAAATAAGTCTACATATATGTAGACTTGATGCATAAGATGCATGTTGTTAAGAGGAATCAATAGTACCCAGTTCTTAAGTTTTAGCACCAACAAAGAAATTATTATTTCATAGCCTCTTTCTTCTTATTTCTAAGATTATTTGGAAAATTTGTTTTAAAAATCCGCTTTCTCTTTTATGTATTTCATTATGAAAAAACTAATGGACGTGCACATGAATCTGTTGTGACCTTTCAAGGGTTTATCGTAAACAAAAACGGAGATAACACATTTTTAGAAATCCTATTAATATGGCGATAATCATTCACATACTACGTGTACGCCGTGGATTTTCATTGCAAAATTTGGAAAACATATTATATGTTCCTAGAATTATAACATCTATAATTTATTTAACTTAAGTTTTGAAAAAATAAAATGCATATCCGTCTAATACAAATAAAGTCATGATGAATTTGGTCTACAGCCGGTGATACATATCTTATCCTGGTCGATTGTGTCATAGTTAACCAATACGTTAATTGGGATTTCCGTGCCAGCCTAAAACAACAACAATTACAGCACTACTCATATGGTTATATAATGTACAAAAGCAAATGCTGTGTTTCATTGTCCCTTCGGTTGTTCTGATTTTAGTTAGTGTAAACATTCATTTATCCTTATTAATCTAAGTCCTATACCACTTGTGTCGATTCCGAGTATCCAACTCTTGCCATTAACAACAGGTTACGAATTTCTGACATCGTAGGGAAGACCACTAAAACCTTTGCGTGAGCGTTACTAGTGGTCCATACAACTTATCCAACTATAGCTAATATTATAGAGCCAGTAATGGAAACTTTCATAACACCACAAACATACATATGTAAAACATGCAATTGTAATCTACCATACAAATTAAATACATTCCATCCTTGTTCTCAAGGAATGGTTTTTTTGTTTTGTTCCACTCACAACGAAATATTTTTATTACATTTTGTTTGTCTCGTGCGTGGTAATCAAAAGATTCAGACATTCCTTTTTACGTAAAACTACCGGATGTGACTATGGTTTGGTTCGAAGGAAAAACTGGATAAATACTACTTCAATTTCATTAACATAAATTAAAATTAACAATCAATCACAATATAATGAAAGGTCAGTTATGAGTAATGTTCACAAACGTAGTGTTTATTGCCTCATATTAAAACCCCCTAATATACTGTTTTTGGTACCGTACAGCCTTATTATTTTTGCTGACTTTAAACATTAACAAATACTCCGTCAATACTTACACTTAGTTGAATTGAATGTACAAAATACCAAAACTATTTAAAATAGCTAGAATTAAGTAATTATTCACGTATCCTAAATTACCGTTGCGAAGAAAAACTATTTAAAAAATATTAGTTTAGTAAATACGGTAATTCAGTTATGATGGATATTCCCATATACAGTTTGTTACTTCTTGCAATACACCAATTGTTTTGTACTCAATCTTGTTCATCACAAACGTTTGATCAAGTTTACACGAGAGTAGTTTTTACGCCTTATGTAAAACAGATAATCAAAGGGACTTCTGTTTATCCACCATGGAACGAGTACACCAAAAAAGAAATTCAAGTGATGCTAGAAATCATCTCAGAAAAATTTTCAAAGGCGCTGACGTGGTTCGTGGGATCTAACGACGGTACACAATGGTTCTCGCTTCTATACATTCCTGATTATTACTTACAAATAAATAAACCCATAATGATTTTGCAGGGCCATATGTACGGAATTTTACCTATTACAACGACAGTTATGCTTACGCACATACTGCTGAAATTTCCGCCGACATTAATCGTAAACGTGGCAACAAGAGTCTAACAATTCTACAAGGACTATGGCTGTTCGAAACTTCACAAATCGAAACGGAAGTGCAGTTGGCAATAGAATGTGTGGAAAAGGCAAACAAAATTTATCCAGGAACTGTCGAGGGAATATTATTGTCTAACTACGACATAGATTATGAATTCAAGCAAACTGAGTTGGCGCTAAAGTATTTAACAATTTTAAGAAAGTTGTCACTTGGAGACCTGAAACTCGGTAGTTGGATGTATTGTAACGGAATATTTACTAACCGCAAAGGAGAGTCTCCTCAAGAAAGACATGCACAACTTTTACATTCGATTTTGCAAAATTCGGACTTTGTGGTCTGTAGGACTGATTCGCACCCTCATAGTACCATAAATGTGGGATCAGTAGACAGCTTTGACTCTATTACTAACAAGCTTCTAGAATTACGAACCAAGCTACAGGAGCACAATGCTAATTTAGAAGTTATAGGGCTTTTAAAATGGACTAGTTCAGACATCCAAAAACTGGACAATGAAAAAGGTCATAAACTGTATTGGGAGAATGTCGGTCATTGGGCCAAACAAAATAATTTTCCTATTCTGTTTGATGAAGCATTTGATAATCCGTGGCGTGGTGACGATGGATGGTGGAGATTAAGTGACAACTCAAAAAGTGATCTGAGAGAGGGATACATTGAAAAAATTACAGGTTATAATTTTTTAATACGCACACCTTTTATTAATTAAAAATTTTACAACATAAAATAAGTTACAAACAAAATACTTTTACAAATAGAATTATCATTTACCAAAACCACCGCAATGAAGACCGTTCTAGTTGTGAGTATTGTTGTGGGACTGTCGCTATTATTGCTGTTATTAACGGTGACAGTTTTCCTGTTCAAACTTAAGAAAAAGTCACGACAAATTTCAAATGAAGACGTTCGTGAATTCAGGGAAGGAATTAAGGATGAGACTATTGAACAACAAGATCCTAACAACGATGAAATTCCGGGAATCAAATTGCCTTACGACATTTCCTGGGAGATAAATATAAACCATCTAAAAATTGGTAGATAGTCGCATAAAGATGAATTCATCAATTAATCATATATACAATTTTATAAACATTTGCAAACAGATGGAGTGGTTTATAATTTACTTCAATTCTAGATACTTCTACAATCCTGGGGAAAGGGCAGTTTGGTCGTGTATACAAGACTATTATTAAACGGAACGGAAAAGAGGCCGAGCACGTTGCTTTGAAGGTGTCCAAAGACGGTTGTTCACGGAGTACTCTAAAAGACCTTCTTACGGAAATAAAAGTAATGGCTTACATTAGTGGCCATCCAAACGTTGTAGCCCTCAAAGGAGTCTGTACAGCCGAGCTCCTAAATGGAGTTGTTTACATTGCAATGGAACTCTGTAGTCTAGGTTCCCTAGGAAACTATCTGAGAAATCAGCAAAAAATATCAAAATTAAATATATCGGATGAAAATGCGTAAGAACAATAAGTTTATATTATATTATCATACGTACGTTCATGTTTATATTATCACACTTGGCCAGCTCTTGAATTTTTAAACATATAACCGCAAATAATTTTGTAGGTCCAAGGAAGTGGTTTCGGTCAATACAATTTGTCACAAAACTCGAGATATCGTTACTTTACAGGAAATGTTAAAATGGTCATACGAGATTGCTTGTGGAATGGACTATTTAGGATCCAAAAATATAGTTCATGCTGACCTCGCCACTAGAAATGTTTTGTTGACTGGAGAGAAAAATGCTAAAATTGCGGACTTTGGACTATCAAAACGAATGTATAATTACGCAACCTACGTTAAATCCAAAAAGGGACCGTTGCCTTGGCGTTGGATGCCTATTGAATCCCTTAAGTGGGGTGAGTTCTCAACCAAAAGTGACGTTTGGAGCTACGGTATTACATTGTGGGAAATTTTCTCGTTAGGTAAAGTAAAGCGAAAAAGTACTTATTTTTTAATATTGTTGTGTTTTTGTATAGTGCAATGTAAGTAACTCCTACGATTCATTGTAATGCAGGTGAGTTGCCGTTTTCTGGTCTCTCATGGACCCCAAATTTTGTAAAGATGTTGATTGATGGAATGAGGTTAGAATGTCACTGACTATGCCACGCCGGAAATGTAAGGATTTGATAATTTTTTACAAAGTTTCAGTAACTAATCTTGAGTCACAGATTTTTTTGTGCTTTCTGAAATGTTGGAACTCATTACTCTGAATAGATACGAACTCTTGATTAATTGCTGGCAGAAGAAACAGGATAACCGGCCTGACTTTTCCGAAATTTGCCAAACTATTAGGGACATTATTGCTAAAAACAAAGAAAAACTTTTCGTGGTATGTTAAATGTAAAATTTAAAACAGAATAGTCTAAAACCTGTAGTTTATCCAATTTTTCGTTTAAAAGATAAGTGTGAATTAAATAGATTGTGATAATAAAATATGCAAAAAGAAAGAAAACTAGGTTTACAAATAAACACATTCAAAGTAATTAGATAAACACCAAATTTGGTATTGAAATATCTTAGATTTAAATGGGTTCCAACCGATGCAAAAAATACCAACGCCATAACTAAAATAATTGTTTTTGGCTTAGATGATACAAAACGGTGTGGCAATTTTTTTGCAACGATTTAATGAAATGTTAAAAAACAATAATAATTATTGTTTTCAAATTTTCTATAGGCCAACATTGTTAATATTTTTAAGAATTCAGTCACAAAAATTACAAAACCAAGGTCTTGAATGACAACATAAACTCGCTTGTTTTAATTAAAGATCATGAACAAATTTTCTATTCCTTCCATATATATGCAGACCTTATTATCTATCTTAATTTTTCTTGATCCTAGTTTCTGTCCTGGAAAATTTAGAATAAATCGAATGCCTTTGTTTTATTTCTACTACCAATCCAGTGATTTAATTTCACCCAGCTTGATAGTTGGTTTTTGTCAANGTTTCTGTCCTGGAAAATTTAGAATAAATCGAATGCCTTTGTTTTATTTCTACTACCAATCCAGTGATTTAATTTCACCCAGCTTGATAGTTGGTTTTTGTCAAAAATATTGAAATGTTTTGTTTTCATTATTTTCCACATTCATTCAAACCTATCATCAGCTAGAAAACACGATTAGAGCAGTATAGAACCGGACATGTCATGACCGATAATGAATGGAAACTTCAAATAATTTACTCGACAAAATCCAAATAGGAAGATAACTAGACCTGTATAATGTAATATAACGCATCATTTTGTTGTCAAACTACCTGTAATATGTACACCCGTAGGAATTAATTTAAATAATAATGTTTACTGGTAAAAACAAATTTTAAAACTATATAATAATGTGAAACTAGTAATATGTATTTAATAAACGTTCTTACAATTTTCATAATAACTATATAATTGACATTACGGTGTTCGTCAAGGTTTGTCTACAGTCGAAAAGAATTTTTGGTTAACTTACTAGTACCGTTAATTACTAAAAATGAATGGAAACTTCAAATAATTTACTCGACAAAATCCAAATAGGAAGATAACTAGACCTGTATAATGTAATATAACGCATCATTTTGTTGTCAAACTAGCTGTAATATGTACACCCGTAGGAATTAGTTTAAATAATAATGTTTACTGGTAAAACAAATTTTCATAATAACTATATAATTGACATTATGGTGTTCGTCAAGGTTTGTCTACAGTCGAAAAGAATTTTTGGTTAACTTACTAGTACCGTTAATTACTAACTACTAGTTGTAAAGAGAAACAATGTGTGGTTAATAAAACCATGTCATTTTTCATGTATGTAATGTGTTATTGTTTATGTGTCGCCAACACGATTAAAGAATTAATAGTAAATAGGAAAAGATTTGTGATAACGCAATGAAGTTTTTATTGAATCCGACAAACCTCCAATGGAGGTTTGACTGTAATGTCAACATTTCAGGATGTATACCACAATGAAACTTTACATTCAAAAGAGCTAATAATGTTGGCGCAGTCTGCAATTATATGTAATAGTTTGCATTACAAACGTTCAAATGTTTTACATAACAAGTGTTATAATTGTTATAAACCGATAAAACAACGGGCTTTTTGCAGTTATTTAGACAAAAAATGAAATCTGAAACTTTTGTACGTGTCAATTTCTACCGAGACGCGTATGCATGCATCATGCATTTGTGGCTTTTTAAAGTGGCAGCAGCACTACAAGTAATTGCCTAAGTTGCCTAAGTTTAAATGGGAAAACTCATGAACAAATTGGAGAGGAAATGAGAATGACGAAATGAGAATTTGTGGTGAGTGAAATCCCTGTTATTTCTCCGTACAAAAAAGGAAAGTTATAAAATGGATATTTGGGAACTAATTCATAGCAGTTTACCTTCTCATTTGCCTTTTGACAAAAAATTATTATTTATTGTTTCATTTTTCTATTTATAAAATGAAAATAACGACAGTTATAAAATGGATATTTGGGAACTAATTCATAGCAGTTTACCTTCTCATTTGCCTTTTGACAAAAAATTATTATTTATTGTTTCATTTTTCTATTTATAAAATGAAAACAACGACCACTCAAAAGTTCAGATAAAACATCTGAAAAGCAAGCATGCTTGCGACAAAAAAACGTCACAAGCAAGTCGTATTTTCCTTGTCGTTTGCATGTTTCTGACGTTTCCAGATGACATTTTAACTCAACTTGTTAGTTGTCATTTTTATTTTCATTTCAGGAATACAAAACTGAAACAAAAAACCTTTTTAACAAAATGCAACTTTCTATGTAAGTGACTCTAAATCATGCAAAATTCAAGTTCAAGCCAATATGGAACCAGTATTAGAAACTTCCAGAACCCAAGGACAAGTTCCGTTAACGGTTCAGTTTGTTCTGCTCTGCATTAAATAGATTTCAATGAACTATATCCTTAATCGGAAACAGAAGAATTGACTATATTGGGATTCCGTCGTTGACGAACTAGTTTTCTGATTTCCTTGTGGTAATGTAAATTTCCAAACGTCATTCAATACGCATGCAAAAAACCACCGGACTAATGACCATTTAGCACTTGGTCGGAATCTTACAATAATCATATAAACATTGAAGTTGCATGACTATGTATACTACATGGTTAAAAAATAGTAAAACATGAATAGAATAAGTTTTCAAAACAATATTGCATATTGAATGCAACCAATCCAATTAGATCGGACAGTAGCCGAAAATAAAAAAATCCTCGTTAAATAAATGAGGTCCTGGCAACCTTTTGCTTTTTTTAAGTGTATATCAGAATGACAGAGAATGGCTAATTATTTTAGCTTTCTTTTGCATAAACAAGCTATTTTCTTTTATTCCGATACGCCCTTTATTTCCGGCTTTCTTGGACCAAAAAAGGAAAGTAAAAAATAGGCCTATAGTAATATTACCCACGGTACTGTCTTTTGGTTTTTGCTCGCCGGCAAGGTCTTTGCTATCACTACTGCAGTAGAAATTAAATA
>JAHZNB010001973.1:0-11731 GCA_027744295.1 Callyntrura guangdongensis
TATGTTCATCAGCAAAATGTATCTCACTGACGTCCAGGTAGTGTACAATGCCACAATTTCTTTGGAACATCTACTTGTTAAGCGTAAGCTAACGTTTTAATATTAACTTTTGTAAGAGACAATTTTTAAATAGGATTGATGTATTCGATTTTGATCGTTTCGATTTACAGAAATTAACATTCTCACCAAAAGAAAGTCGATTTCAAATCATCGCAAAAAGATAACGGAGAAAACGACTTTCATGCAATTGTTTATCCCGATAGTTCCTGTTTCCTGCTTGTCAGTCTCCCTAATGTATGCGCTGGTAATTTCATTGTTGGAATTGGACCCTTTCTCTATCGCAATGGAGCAATTTCTACCTCATCCCTTTAATCGAGAAGTTAAACACATCATGTTTTCGTTTTTCGTTCGTTTTGCAATTAACGCAGTTCGGCTTGTGGAATTAGGACGAATGCTTGCAATCACAACATTAATTATGTTGACTGCTGGATTGGCTATTATATCTTGTGTACAGAAGATAGAAAAAGGTGATACTTTAATGGCACCTACTGAGGTGTTAACCTTCTCCACAAAGTATAACATTTGCTTTTGTTGGCTGAAGACATTTATAGATAATATTGTTGGCGGAATGTGGGTTATTGGTCAAGCAACAACAACATTAGTAATTTTTGTGAGTATCAAATCTTGGGGCGTGTTGCCCCCATTATTATCAGCATTTTTTCCCCTGTTTTCAGTAGTGCTTGTAATCATTGCATTGTTGCCGTTAGGCATAATCGCCAATTGTGCAGATATATATGAAATGTTTCTGCAAAAGAAAAAGCAGAGATATTATTGGGTAAGGAGTAAGAAAATATTAGATGGCTGTTTGTTGTATCACAGGTGGCACGAGCGACACGTTATCCACTTAAAGTGTGGTGGTTGGTTTATTATCAATCAAGACGCAATTATATACTACTTAAGTAGTTTAACCAATTGGGTTACCAACTGCGTGTTTATGGTAAGCTTTGGAAAATAAATTCCAATGAAAAATTCAAACTGATAAATAAGGTCTTGTACTAATTAGTTCTATATTTCAGACGCATTTTTATTCATTACAGCCAATGTATTTCATATCACAGGAATGTTTAGAGGAGATATCTGCACCATGTTATTGTGTAAGGTGTTGTTATAAAATATTTTGTTGATTTATAACCTTACAATAACTTACATTTTTATAAAATCAAACTCAAACATTAAGTAAATTCTAGAGTCTAGAAACAGTAAGCTTTATCACTGAATATTCAATCGAAAAGTCTAATATTACGATAACCAAAAATTCAAATTTAATATTTGGGAAAGGTTTACTCATGATATTTGTTTCACATTTTAAATGTGGTAGAAAGGAGAACAAAATTGTTTTTCAGTATACTTAAGCCTAGGTAAATTTAAACCAAACACATAAATAACTAAAACATATAAACTTATTTAAATAATTAAAATACGTTTTTATAATATTATATACGAGATTGATTTTAGTTTGTGTTTATTGTTTTTCAACTAAAGTTTTACAAACCGTATAGAAAAATGTTACATTTCAAAAACTTGCTAGCAATCATAAAATGGCATAATTTTGTGTATTTGTTACTGTAGCAGATAAAAATAGTACCTTATACAAATAGTTTGATTTGACTTAAATTTTATACTTTTAAAGTATATCCAACATTGTTTACTTTATAAATTTAAAGCGAAGTTTCCAATATTTAGTTTGGCAATAAATTGTATTACACCATAAGCAAAACTTTCTTTTTACATGTTTCATTTAATACGGTGAAACATACTATTTACTAATATTATGATGGATTAACAATCAATTACAAACAAATACAAAAGTAAATTATAACTACTACATATTACGTATAAAAGAACATTTTGCAACATTTAGTGGTAAGTATATATTAATGGGTATGTACGCCCAGTTTCTATTTTGCTGGTAAAGCTATTCAATAAAATTGGAAAACTAAGAAAACAAAAAAAACAAGGCAGTACGTGCAAAAACTTTTGTGATGATTTTGTCATCAATTTTAACTTTGAGCACCACACTTTGCAGTTTGAACAAGTTCAATTCTTAAGCAAAAAAAGGACAATCTGCATAAATAATTTCCATATAATTTCAAATCTGGTCAACTATTTCAGTTTGGTCAACAGCTGCAGTGCTCTTTTTAAATTGGTTTCATTGAAAATTTTATATATTTCATTCACTTTATTATAATCACTAATCATTTATTGTAGACTCAGTTGTTTTGTTTCGCTAATACACAAGGCGATTATTTCTGCCACTACAATTGTACCAATTAATGTTCTTCGTCGATATAAGATATATTTTTATGATTGTTTTGGGTATTTACGAGTTGAGGAAAGTATTACATTAAAGCAAAAGTATATTTTCAAATCAATATTTCTGATTTGTAGGTAGTCTGTATTTGCGAATACAGAAATAAATATCAATTTGGGATCAATGTTATGAACCTAATACTGAGGCATATTATAATATTTCTGTTGTACAAATACTTAAACACGTACATTTATTTCTTATTTTCAACTTTCATCATAACTGCATACCAACAGCATACAACATGGGGGGTAGGTAATAGATAGGGGGCCAAGGGATTGCGTCTCCCAAACAGACAGTGCAAAAATTAACAATCTTTCAGTCAAGCTTCGTGCACTTTCTACAAATTTCCCAACTTTTCTAACTAGTTTCTCAATTTCTGGGGTCGCTTGTTCATGTGAACGCTGTGCTAAAACCCCCAATTTTTAACAATGTAGCCCTTCGAAATGGTCTTTTTTACGATATTTTGGACCGCTGGGTGGGTTTCCGTTACTTGGTACTCAAAATGGAAGTTTTGAAAAATCAATTCCAAAGTTATTTTCGCGCTCTCCTGCGAATCGCCGTCTCGTTAAAAAATTAGGTTTTGCCTCCCCTAAACTCTGGAGCTAGCTTCTCCCCTGACATAATATGTAAAAACTCCAAAAGCACAATTCAAAGAATCGTATCCGCAGGAGCGGCTATTAAAAGTGATTTTTGTAATAATATTACGTTCTTAAATAATACACATTTTAAAACTTTAACTTTTAAGTTTTCAATATAAGTAAAAAATGTAATTTGGGACACTTTATGCATCCCTAACACACGATCTATGTTTGACTCTTAGTAACATTGCATATATTGTAGCGGCAAGTTTAGATTCCATTCATCAAGGAAAGCTTTGAGGTGGTGACACTTTCACGTTAAAAAGCGGCACATGCGGTTGTAGTCGACAAGCAGAAAACCGTGAGGGTTTTCATATTTTGTCCAACCTCTTAATTTCCGTTCAATAATTTAAACGGCACATAAACGATGAAGGGTCAGTGGAATATATACGTAATTACCTAGACGTTTCATGTAAATTATATTGTTGTTCATGCAAATGGTTAAATCACAATCATACAGGCTTAGACCATTCTTCATTTATCCAGCGTTGAAATAATTTTAGATTACAGATTTTAAATGAGTGAAAAAATTGCGAAAGGTGAGCGACATAGCAGAAACAACTCATAATTGGAGAAAGAGACCGAGAGTAAGCCGCCCAAAATTACAGCATCATATGAAGGAGTTTGCAGTTATAAATCCATTTGTGCATCCTGCCAAGGTAATCTTAGAGTCGCAATACTGGAGTGGAATACCTCCCCTCTCAAGGTACCACCAGAGAAAGCTAGATTCCAGATTGTATAACCTGGTTATGGAATATGAAGAATTATACCTAATGGGATTTATTGATGATATATCGTACAATCAGGTTTCTTTAATAAATTCGAGGAAAGCTACCCAGAGTAGAATTGTTGTAAACAAGCATTTCAGTTGTACGGAAGCAGAGGATCAACCCACACAAACAATTACACAAAATGATGCACCTTTTAGCAGTTCCAGAATTGCATTTGATCAATCATATAGCACTGTCACTAGAATAAAAATTAGAAAGGGGCAAAAAAGCAACCATTGTCAAAATGCCGGTACCATCTTCAATGTTGACACGAAGCAAAAAATGAAAATGAATGAAGTGTAGTTTATATTAAACAGTTTGACTAATAAATTTTAACAATAAATTTTCTAGATACGTTTAACTATATTTAAGTCAAGCTATTTTACGTCTAAGTTAATCTGCGTCTAATTAAAAGTCTTTTACGTCTAATTATTTGTACGTCTAGGGGTATTTGCACCTAATTAAAATATTCTGCGACTAATAAATCACGTTTAAAAGTTCGACGTCTAAATATGCTACGTAAATATTTTGCGGCTCCTAACAATGAATTTACAGCGTAAACTTTAAAACATGAAAGTAGTGGATATTGCGTAAATCTGAAGTAAAATAAATTATGGCTCATTACTGCATAAAAGATTGTTAGTCATCGCAGCCTCTGTAAATTGTGATCGATAAACGTTTTAATTACTTGAATCAAGAAAGGCTATCGAAGTAAAATTGTGCTATCAGTTTCCACTTATGACGAAAATTCAGTCAATTTATGCTTCAGAAAAAAGTCATTATGATTTTTGCTTGCGTGCCTTGTCTTCACGTCAAAATCTACATGCTATTTTAGATGCACCGCTAGCAACTTCACCGTGTAGCTTTATCACAGTTTAAACGTGATTGATATTGATTGGCTGGTAACGGCTAAACTAACAATTTTTTGCATAAATCCTAACCTAACCCGCCAACCGATGCTAAAATATCATTTAAAAAAATAATAATAAAGTGTTCCCTCTGCTACTAGCCATAGGTACTTGACGCGTACCACCAACAACAATTGAGCAGCGAGACCGAGCATCAACTATTGGCGTATGGAAAAGCAAATTTGAAATACAAATTTTTTCAATGTCTCTTGTTTGTACCCCGATAGGGTTCATAGAAAGATAGTACTGATCCATACTACAGTCATTGGTATTTCAAGTTAATTGTCAAAAACCTCCCTATCAAAAAGGATTCACCGTTTGGACCAAACAATATTCAAATTTTTGGCTGTTTGTAGTATCTTCGAAAGGTCAACCAATCTGAATCAAATTTTGCATAACGTTATAGCTAACTATCTTGCGTCAACATTAAGTCGGAAGTCATGCACTGAAATATCAAATGACGGCGTCCCCCCGTTGACCTCAAGCAGGATGACTCCAAACGATCATGTTTGAACATATCAGAGGTAAGTGAAATACATCTCGATCTACGGAAGCAGAAATTTAAATTTTGCTGTCCTTCAAATGTTGCTGTCACTTTGAAATAATTAACGTACAAGTACGAAGCTGCCACTTATAGGCCAGAATATATACACATGTCTACGTCACTGATGATGACTAGTATTAAATCTAGCAAAGAGTTGGAATATATTCATGCAACTATTAACGTTGACACGTGCCTGCAATTTGACAATTGCCTTGTTTGCCAATCTGGTTAATCTAATCAACATCGTTACATGATTAAATGGAAACAACCCGGAAGTGAAAAATCTTTATTTAAACTCTGATAAATTTAAAAATCTTCAAATTCATACCTAGATTCATACTTCATAAAGAAGTTTTGTCTGAGTTTTTTATTTATTATTCGCGCCCAGACGTCTGATTTTTCCTGATTTCCACAAAGTCTACGATTTGACTGTAGACAAAGAGGCATTTCAGGATATACGGATAATGGGTATACCATCGTAAACCTTAATAAACGGATATAGAAACCTCCCTCGCTGAATAGGGACTTACCTACTAGCAATAAAACCATTAGTACACTGAATGAGTACATTCTTTATAATATAAAAGAAGTGCCTAGAGGAGACAAGAAATGTATACATATCTAGAAACAATTTACGAATTTATACATTATATACATTTATAAAGAGGATTTATAAATAATTGATTACCTTTTCCAACAGTGAAATGTGTAAAGATTTAGGTCACCTAATAGGTAGCTATATGCGTTATATTTGTACAATGTAACTTGTGGATGTAATATGTACCTCACTTCATAAAACCGTATTGCTGACTTGGATTGTAAGTAGGACTTGTACACGAAGAAGAAAACAATTTAAGCCGTATGTAAAAATGACCGAAAAATAATGGTTTTTGTGGTTTTTATGGGATTTAACGATTTTTGTGGTCATGAATGTAATATAAGGGTTTGGTTTATTTATTCATGCATTCTTGCGGTTTTAATGCTCTCGTAAAAACTCACGAAGGCGTGTGTGTTAGTTGCAGGTGAGACAGTCTCTCGGCTAAAAATAACTCATAGTATATTTTACTACTACTAGTATTTGTGTGTTAATATATTTTTCGTTTTCAATTTGAGCTGTTATGTGTATTTTTTTATTTTGTATTCATGCAAGGATTTCTCCAACAGACGGCCATGTATCTTAACATATTTTAAAATTGTATATCCACAAATGGATCTTTTATAATGAGATTTGACCTTTAATATAGACTAAAAAATAATCATTATTACAAGGTAATTGTAAAATTAAATCCATAATGCAAATGTCAAACCAGTAGTAACGAACAAGAAAGTTAAGGAATCTAAATAAAAAATAAATTATGGGCCCCATCTAAAAATAAACAAACGTTGATACACTGCCAAACTATTTACGACTTGCAACGGACAAACTACCGGCTTCAGCACTAGTCTGCGTCACACTAACGTAAGAACCGTCACAAGCCCCATCAGCAGCGGTAGTTTCACTCGCGGGTGGGACAGAAATGGCCACATTTTCCTTGAAGAAGCCACTGGGTCGCAGACGGAAGCCAATAGTTCTGTGTAAAGAAGAAAATGAGCGTGATTCCATTTTGCAAAATTGTAGCTGTAACTTTTAGCAACCCGATTTAAGATAACTTACGTATGGCATCCGGATAAAACCGGCCAATCTTCAATTTCCGGTACATGTACGTAGTTAAAAACGTGCCACAAGACAACATCCGTGTTTTCAATGCTGGTTGAGGCATTTTGTTTTGTCCAGGTTGCTACTCCATCACTATTATATTTCCCTCCAGCAAAAATCTGATCAGGGTCATATGCAGTCACCCACATATTGTGATCCGCCCATGGAACCATAGATCTTAACGGGCTGTCAGGGGTTAACATGTTTGAGGGAGGATTACTTCCAACTGGGAAAAGTTTCCATGCCACTGGAAGACCACTCAAGGACTGAATTTTGTTGGGATTACTGATTTTCCACACTCGAGCTGGTTTGATGTCTGTGGCAGCTTGGCTAGGAGTTTTTAGGACGGTACTTTGAAACGTCAATCCGTTTCCGTACGGATTTACCGCACTAAGCGTCTCGGACGCTCGAACAACGTCTTCGGTAGTTACAGTGTTTTCCCTGCCGTCTACATCCAAATCAAGACGCACGGCGAAGAAATGTTGGTAAATTTGGGATGTCACTTGGGGCATTACAAGATTTCCATAAAGAGGATCCTTAACGTCCGGTGCCATGAGGTTCGTAGTAAGTTGCCCAGTAATACGAATGGCTAGTTCTATTGTGGCGTCCTGATAGTACCTCCAAGTTACCCAATAGTCTGTGAATTCGATAGAGACCAAAGTACTTATGGCCAAGCGTTGGGATCTTGTAGCGGCAGTGCGGGTGGAGACGGGATCGTAATGTGCCCAAAGAATGTCTTCGTCTTCCTCACGGATACAAATAGAATTTTGAGCTATCCAAGTCTCTGCCTTTTCGTTGTGATGCTCGGCCGCAAAGTAGTAGACTTCCCCGCGGCAAAATTCGTACACAGGAAGGGAACGGCAGGAAGAACCAAACTCAAAGCTGGACTCATCAATGGACTGGAATTCAAAAATAAATGATAACACCATCAGCATTAAAATAATGTTTAATTTTTTGAAAAGGTTTAGGATTTGGACTGCTTACCGTCTTCCTATGCAATGGGGGCCTGGGGTCGCCGTACAAAAGATAGATTTCAGACATGGACATCCTGTACGCTATGGGGCGAATTGTTCCTTTGTCGTTGAAAGTAACCGTGTAAAAATATGCACCTTCTCTGGGATTAAAAGCCACGCGAAGCTTAAAGTTTTGCCAGGATATCTCCCTCCCAGAGACTTGGAAACTAGTTCCTCCGGGTTGATTAATTTGCACCGGACGAAGACCATTTTGGCGAATGGTACCCGGTGGAAGTAGGTCTGGGAAATAGTTGGCTTCGGTTTGTGGTACCGAGTTTCCTGTTCGGTCTGTGGTGACAAAGCCTTTATGAATAGGGAAATTTTCAATGCCAAGCACCTTCTTAGCCCCCAGATCAATGACGGCGACAAAATCCATTGGATGAGCTGAGGGAATTAAAAAATTGGACATCTTAACCAATCGCCGAATTAATTGCGTAAAATGCAAAAAATATAGAATAAAGCCTTACCATAAAAATTTGAGCCATTTTGTGGCAGCCCGTAAAAATAAATCTGCACGAGTTTAGCTGCTTTGTTGTAGTTTGGGTTATCCGCAATGTATCCCGACGGCCAAACTTCTGGCATAACTTTCCTCAGATCATTATACCCCAAAGAACGTAACCTCGCTATAACAGCCGGATCTTTTAATGCTATTTTAGGAGCTAGATCCATGTCTTCAACTGTATAAACTGCCACTCTATCATTAGGAGACTCGACCCAGCTTTCCAGTTTGATGGCGCTCAGATTAACTACAACCCAAATGGGGCGCTTCTGAATAGGATCTGCAATGAGGACGTCAGCCCGTAAAGGAATCAGTCCACGTGGTGGAATGGTTTGGGTGAGAAAATAAGGGTACATAGCTGCCTTTTCAGGTTCCCGCAACCCGATATACTTAAATTGCCATGCAGCAGATCCGTTGTAGTGGCGCACGATACTGGCAGCAAACCGCATTTCCGCCGCATTCAAAGGGTCTAATGGATGACGTGATGCTACAAAATGGTAGAAATGAGAAATTAAAAAATTATTTCCAGTCATATTCAATTGTCAGTTATTTTTTTATTTAAACACACTTACCAATGGTTTCAATCTCTTTGCTAAAGATATTTTTAAAGTCTCCCCGGATTCCCTCAAAACACTGCACCAAACTCACCAGCCAAACGACCATGAACCATATCATGGCGCATGGTGTTTGTTTGTTCAGATGCATTCTTATCGGCTAGCTACTCCGCCGAATTTTTTAATTATCAGGAGAAATTTAGAGAAATAATGGGTTCTGCTCTCCTCCAAACCTGCCGGTCAACTAGTTTGAGTTTGAGATTGAGCTTGAGTATGACTTCATTAACGTCTATATTGAGCTCAACTCGTAAAATTTATGCCAAAGCTTACTCTTAAAAATGCTAAGAAATCGGATTATAACCTATTTTTATCCCCAGCGTGAAAAACTTGGTAGTATTCTACTTTTTACTGGAACGGAACTTTCAGAACATGGTCATATTATTTTAAGTACCTGAGGTATCCACACTTGAGTGCATGGGTATACTCTACTGATAATGTATCATGAATGCATTGCTAACATTTTTGGGTCACTTCAAACATGACAGGCATTTTAAGTTATTTTTTGCTTTTTACAATGAAATGTGTATCTTGCATTTTAAGGGTCTTTACAAAATTTTACGCTTCTGAAGTAAATTTAAAGAAATGAGAAAGTTGAGTTTTGTTTCTAAAAAACGTGTGAGACATAATATGCCGAGTGAGGTACCAGAGCAGTCTATGATAATCAGGGAAGCTAAAGTTAAGAAACTGCCTATGTGGTCTAGTTTATCAGATCACTTTGAGCTTCAGTATGTGAACGAANTGAAATTAGCTTCTCTGATGATAATCCTCCCTCGGCACGGTGTCAGTACTGGACGAGGTAGGTAGGAACGGAATGTAAGGACTCAACATGCAAGGTACTCATTTGAAGGAGTCGTAGTGTTTAGTTGCCGAACAGTGAAATATTCGACAGTCACTAATCCCTTGAGGAACAATAGGATGATAAAACTATATAATGGTGTGGATTTTTATTGTGAATAAGTCGACTGTTCCTTCGCACGATGCATTTTTTTTACATTTTTTACATAAAATGTTTTCTTTGGTTTTTTGTTAAACTGTATCACAGGTTTATAATGCTTCAAAACACAACCTGAGTCGCTTTAACTACAGTTACTTATGCTTTTCGATTTTGTGCGTTATTTTTAGCGAGTGTAAATGCAACTTGATAAATCCAGAAAAATGCACCATCTTTCCATCCAAAAAACACGAACAGTCATGGTCTCCATAAAATTTATTAACCATTGGCAGCCTTTTTGGCACAATTAAAAACATGTGGGCAACCGAGAATAAATTTAAAAGATCCCTCGCAATAAGTTGAAAGTGGTAATGGCTACTCATCTATTTTGGTCCGTTAGGGGCCGTGCATAAAGATGGTAACGCCAAAAATCAATATGATTTGATGCATTCATGCATACAGAAACAATACAAGTGTCAAGTGTAGGTTGATACTAAAGTTTTCTCACAAGGGAACCGATTTGTTATTAGAACGCTAAGTCAAACTTTTCCCATTAAGGACGATGCATTTAGTCCCCCTAAATTCAATGGTAACAATGCAAATCCCGAACAGGCACATTGAGGCCCACAAAAACAAATTGATGACGGGTGCACTTCCATTTATGATTGGTGGTACCACCACAATGCACCGCCCAATACTCCAGTATAGTGTCATATCTCCTGTCGATTTTTCAACACTTCTCAATGTTGATGATGCACAGTATCGTACGTATCTGCAATGCAGTGCAAGTGTTTTGGTAGGTGTGAATTTTAGACTCGCGCCTTTAGTTTGCTTAATTTACGCTTTGAGTATTTGAGCACGAGAACTTTTCAATAACATATTTTAACAAAAGTTGTTTACTGTATAACGTTGTAATGTAATCATGATCAGTATTCAGATATGTAGAAAATGGAGAAAACTTTCTTGTGTGTACATGTAATTATGTAGTGAGCAGTGGACTGCTAGTACTACCTAACGTATCACAAATAGAAGTGCCCTGGTCGTTTACGGGCGTCAATGTGTTCATTCGGGATTTTTATTGTTACCATTGGATTTGGGAGGTCGAAATGCATCGCCTTTGGTGAAACATCTTTAATTTGACGTTTTAGTAACAAATCGGTTCCCTGGTTAGTATTATGGGACACATCACACAGCATAAAACCTTAATAATATAAGTTTTTGATCACATCAGAATTTTCATACTCAAGAGGGAAGGTCGGGTGTTGTTTAAGCGATATGGGGATTTCATAGATGCAATTCGATAGACAAGACATTTTTAGGATTTACAAGTACTTACTTAGAATGTTCTCTAATTGGCGTATAATGCACTGGAGTTACAGGGGTAAACGCATTCCAAGACTTATGCTAGTGCAAAACTTAACAGATAATCAATTTTCTGTTGCAAACAGTTTGTATTTTTATAAATAAGCATAAAGTAGTAAAATTAAACTTACGAGGAACCTGTGGTTTGTGATTACCATGGATTGATATTTTCAGAAATGGTAACTCCAGCTACACGTCAACTCTTCGTGCTAAGTGTCGAGTTAGACCTAATAGTTTTGGAGAAAACATTTTTCACAAGCTTTACGGATTTTAGCATGTAAAAATTTTAAATGAGATGAGGGTCCCCATGTACTAGTTTTCTCGTACTCGAAAGACCTGGCATCTACTTAAAACTTGCAACTAATGTAATTTAAGATTCCATTGC
>JAHZNB010001974.1:0-10282 GCA_027744295.1 Callyntrura guangdongensis
CTCACAGTGGCTGCGGAACGGCGGGGGTCAAGCCTATCCTGTAATGTATTATGCTCCCTATCCTGTAATGTTAAAATAAAATTTCAGGGGGGGGGGTGTTTGACAACCACAACCTCCCCCCCCCCCCGGTTCCGCAGCGTATGCTTACTAATGCAAATGTTAAGTTTGTGTTGGCTGTTGTTGTGGTGTATGACGAAGACGAGACAATGATGTGATGAGATGAGATTAGGTATGTGCAATCTATCTCGGTTGACTCGGGTATCTTTATGCCATGAAAGAATAGCAGCAGACTGTGTGGTAGCCTACCACTGGTAGGTTACCTAACCTACCGTCCGTAGGTAGTGGTAGTAGTGGATGAGCTAACTGCAGGGATGAATATGAGGCAACTATGATTTAATTATCTAATATACAATTAAAAACTGGATATAGATTATAATTTCAGTTATCCGTCGTGGGGGGCTGAACAAAACTTATGAATATTCTACTGGCAATCCCGAAATTTTATCCTGTCTGGATCGTGGATCATAAAATAATGATTATTGTTATTTCCTAGAAAACACACTATTACTGTTCCGAATCACACGGTCATCTACTATCAACGATATGCCATGTCAGTATTTAATTACAGTCAGTTAGGGGGAATCAACGGTCTGGAAAAACGGATATTGATAGAATGACAATATCTGCCAATCCCTAAATAACTGCAACCCACAAAGTTATATTACAGTTATAAGTCTGAAATTGAATACCAAAAATCTAAACAAAAGCTGGAGTTCCAAAAATCTAGAATTGTGAAACGACACATACGACAATACTAGAATGGTTATTCTCTAATTTAATTTAAATCCTCGAGGTATCATGTATATAATTAAGGCACTTATATTGTATATACGGTGTTACACAACTGCTGGTAAACATTTTTCTGAATTCAAAAATGAACCTTCATTTGAGTTTGTCCAAAAAATATTTGTGATGATTAAAATGTGCAATGAATTAATGCTTATGTTACTGATGTAGTTCTCACGGGTTCTCTAGTGTTTTCATTATATCTTTCTTTGTAAATACTATATAGTTGGTAGTAAATACACTAAATGGGTAAATTTTATTCTTGCATATTATGAATCATGAAGTAGTACGCTTTTATGCTTTATATAACGTTTTAAAGCATTAATATCAGTATAATATTCGTGAGTACTATATATGTGTGTGTACAAGTTTGTAATAGGAATAGGTATGGTATATAATAGGTACATCAATAAGCACTGTGAAGAACACTTAAAAATTAACAATACATACGGACGGCAGACACAGCTGCAGCTGCAACACAATGAAAATGTGAGTTCTGAACGGTTTTGATTCTGGCCCGGATGAAATGACAAGGAAATGGAATATTTATTTAGCCAACTATCCATACAGTAGTAAGCCGAATAATCGAACAGCAGAAGACGTGTCGCATCCGCCATCTGCATGTCGTATAATATGTTTGTTAGTTAAGATGATGTTATAAAATGATATGATAGGGTAAAAGTTCAGAAAAATCTCAGCATTATTGGAGTCGTAAATTTTAAAACTTACATTGAACATTGCCTTGTATTACATATACTTTATACATAGTTTGATAAACATCATTGTTTCGGATGTGCTATAATAATTCTTCTTTTCAATGCCAAAAAGGATTTAAAATGCACAAGTATAATTCTTTGGGCTAAAGCTAAGCTTAACCTTTCGTAAAAACAAAATAAATGCAAGCTAAGCTTTCCAATTTTCATTAATTCAAAGGAATATTGTATCATAAAATGTTGCTTTTCATTTTGCAAAAATAATTTTGTTGTTTGTCTGTAAATTTAAGAGTAGAAAAAGGGGGAAATCTAGACGAAATTATTAATATCAACACTAACATGTTAAAACGATATTCAATCAGTGCATGAAAAAACTCAAATTTTAATTTTAAATAAATTTAAGAGTAGAAAAAGGGGGAAATCTAGACGAAATTATTAATATCAACACTAACATGTTAAAACGATATTCAATCAGTGCATGAAAAAACTCAAATTTTTATTTTAAGTAAAGCAAAAATTAAAAACGGTTATGATTATGAAGGACCGACTGAATTTCCTACTTGTGACTATATTGTGACTTGTGATGTGTAAACATTCGGGTAAAAAGTTCTTCTCTGTTCGGGCAAAGAAACAACAGCTATTCTGCTTGGGTGGGTTTACACTTTACAATGAAGTACTATAGTACAAACTGCCAGTGCCAGTGCAATGGCAGGCAGGAAGGAAACAAATAATAGTAAACGACTTTTTAGAGACCACTACTACACACAATTTGCTTGGTCACAGTCACACACACTCACATCACATCACACAAGTCACAGTGCAGTGGTGCAGTAGTATTTTTGTATTCTGTTTGTGGTAGTGGTATTTTGGTATTATCCTCGTATCATGTATTATTATTATAACACTTCAGGTAACTATAATTGTATATAAGAAAATTGGATTTTTTCCATAAAATCCGAGACCGAGCGACTAAAAAGCTGTGAAAGTTTATCAGAATGAGAATGGAGCAAAACCGTTAAAGTAGTGCTAAAAATCTTTTTAATGATTCGCAAAACAAAATTTATCTACAGGTGAGTCGTTGAATTTTTTTTTCTTCAAAAATTTTTGCCAAAGGCTGAGCTGAGTGATCAGATCAACAAAAAGTAGGCTAAAGATCATCGAGTCCATTCAAGAAACTGGGCTCTCGCGATTAGTAACGAAACCACTGATAAAATTGTAGTTATTATAGTATTTACATAACTTTCGACTACTTTCGAGCTGATGCATTCAATTCAACTGTGTGATATGAAGATGATTGATTATTGTGCACGCACGCTTACAACATAACACGACATTGTACTGTTGTTGTACACTTAAACCCGTAAACAAGAAAAAAAAAACATGACAAAGCAGAGTTTGCGTTTGGTTTTGTTCCTTTTGTTCAGTTCATTTTAATACGTATTACCGCTCATGTGCTTTTATGCTTGTATCCCATCTATTACTTCCGATTTTATTCATCTTCTCCCAAAATTCCTTAATTTTCACTTTAGAAATTTACACTGAATTAATTAGGAATATTAATGGGAACAACCACGTTGTGCTAATATACATTTATTGGATCCAAAAATGCTTGTTCATTTGGCTAGTGCTAAAAAGCCATGATTGTGGTGTGTGCCTGTGTGTTTTGCGTGAATGTTATTGGTTAATTATTATAATTTTGACTAACTACAAGCAAGTGNGATTGTGGTGTGTGCCTGTGTGTTTTGCGTGAATGTTATTGGTTAATTATTATAATTTTGACTAACTACAAGCAAGTGGTTATTACTATAATTGAAATATTAGCAAAAGATGGTAAACATTAAACATAAAGTGTATGGCTAGAAGATTTAAGTCTACAAGACTTTAATGGCTTTGATACTCGAATATAATGTGTTTGCCTTATTGTTATTATCAATATATGGTATATACGTTTTAAGTTCAACCAACCTAAGATACTAGATATTCGAATATAATGTGTTTGCCTTATTGTTATTATCAATATATGGTATATACGTTTTAAGTTCAACCAACCTAAGATACTAGTTGTTTGTGCGTCGTCATTTCTTCTTCTAGTTGAGGTGCACGTATGATTTACCTTGTGGTGAGTAGTAGAGGAGCAAGTGTGTGTTGCAGAGTGTATGGCTAGGAAGTCTGATTCGTCTGATTCTTTTGTTTTGTTTGTCAGTCATCAGATTCGTAATCACATGTCTTGTGTATCTTGTCTTATTATATATTTGTTGTTTAAAGTAAATTTTTTCTAAATTTACTTTCAATTTTCTCACTATTATTTTTACGAAAACGGCTAAAGAATTTTACTTTTATCACGTTTTTTTTAGATTATTACTACTAGCGCGGGTTTAGGTTAGAACCCTATATTATTGCGAGATTGGATGACCCAGAAACCGTGAAACCGTTCCTCGAACAGAATAAGGATTAAGGCTTTAAAGGTATGAATGGTTTGCTTTGAAAATGGAATCATGTTGGTTGTTAGTGTGATTACTACACAATTTTGTAGTAAAACATAGTTTATTATGATATCTAAACTTATGTGTCATCATTGTTATTACACAGACGTTTTACTTTTAACCGTGAACCTTGGTGGATCGTGGTTGTACGAAGATTTAACGACGGTGAAAGTGTATAAATTACAAAGATTCAAATGTAGTAAAGCTATTTGAATTATTCCCTGTCCATCAAAGTTGTTGGAGTGTTCTGGGGGCTGAAGCAAGTGTTTGGATAGTTGCAACGTTGCCACCATGTCTGTTCCATCGGTACCCACAGGAATCAACGGAGATCAAGTCCTAGCGGATTTTCAGGTACGCAATTTTGCCATGAATGATTTCATTCCATAATAATAAATAAGAAAGAAACTTTTGTCAGTGGTAAAAAAAGTTTTTTTTTATATTGTTACTTGATTTTGAATAATAAAAAGTTGTTGTTTGTACTCATTTCTGCTATGATACTAAACTTTCCAGCGTTATAATATGTCATTGTTCAAACATTGCTAATATGGTGTTGTTACTTTACAGAGGGCCGTTAATCGTGTAATACCAGATAATTCGCAAGCGTTACCATCAGAGAGGTCATTAGGGGGTTCAGTTTTTGGTGGAGCATTTGGTCTTGGTCGTAGTTTACCAATGGATGAGGTACAATTATGTTATATTTATAAAACATTAACAGTACGAAACAATTAGCAGTAATACCTAATATACCAACTTATTATATTATTTGTGTAATGTGATGCAGGATGATGGATCTGATGATGTTCAGCTTATGGATGACGATGACATTGCTGTCGTAGCACCTGCTGAGATAAATAATGGAGAGAACCATGCTGCTGTTGCATTCTCATCAGCTTCAACTAAAAGTAAAAGTTCTGGTAGGGGAGATCGCTCAAAAAATGATATGAATCACGTCGGCGCCAGTGGATCATCCACCAGTGATACTAAGATTAAGCCAGAACGTTTGAAATCGAGTTCAAGTCGAAATCATGGACTCCCTCCAAGAGTCACCTTAAGTACAGACTTTTTAGAAGCTGGTCCTTCAAAAGGTTCTAGTTCTGATGGTGAAGCCAAAAAAGAAATAAATTTTGTGGTTCATTACAACGGACAAAGTTTGCCTATGACGTTAGCCCAATGTGAAACTGTTGACACGTTGAAAACATTGGTGCACGCTCATTACGATATCCCACCATGTCAGCAGATAATTTCAGGATGGCCTACCAATGAACCATCTAGTAATTCAACACGCTTTGGTACTTTAAATCTACCAGAAGAAGTAAATCTTCAGTTAACTACTGCTTCATCGAATCTTGCCGGACTAAATATCTTGAGGTGATTGCCACATTTGTAATTTTGGCATAAATTATGGCCGACCATCTTATTTTAGTTGAAACATCGTAATTTTGTAAGTATTCCTTGTATTACGATAATTGTATTATGTTTTCTATTAGAAATGAAGAAGAGGATGATCGTTATCAGCTTCATGTACGCGATGATACTAACAAGGAGTCCTACACAATTGGTTTTGATGGAACAAAAACAGTTCGTGGAGTGAAAGAGGATTTTTCTAGTATATGTGAAATCCCTGTAAGATTGCAAGCTTGGTCCGGTTGGCCATCAATAGCCTCCGACAGCAAGGTTAATATACTGAAGTAATTAATCGATACATTCAACATGGAAAAAGCATAATAGATTGTTTCATAAATCAAAGTCTGATTTTTGTATTCTAGACATTAAATGTGTGTGGGCTTGACAAACCAGTACATAACCTAATTCTTCGTAAGCTAACGTCATCTCAGAGCTCTTCTGCTGACGTAACGAAAAAGGTATTTGAGTTGGAGATTTGTAATGTCTAAAAAAATTATATTTTTGTATGATCTTAAGAAGTGTAACATTTGTTAAAATTATATAGAATGATGGAGTAGAAGCTACAGACGGTTCTGAGTCATCTGATGTTGAAGACTTAACAGAATCGTATCCGATTGAAGAGGAGTTCTTTATACCAGAGAGGAATAACTCGTCGGTTAGGCATCTAAGTAAGTTACAGTTTTCAGTGGAATTTGAATAAAACTGGTGATTTATTGTTTTATAAAACGCTCGCTCTCCCAGTTTCAGATAACGTTATTGATGAAATAGTAGGAACTATACAATTTTCCGAGAATTTTACGGGGAGATATGGAGCTTGTCATCCGATGTTTTATCACGGATCTTTGGAGGATGCCGTTAAAGAAGCTTGTTTGCGTCCGGCTAAACAAGTATGCCTAAAATTGTTACATACTGCTACGTTGTGTAATTGTATTATGAACGTTAAAAACTTTGTGGGAATAATGAACCCGCTTGTCCGTTTGTCACCATTTAGTTCTAACGATTTTTGATTTTCCATTTTCTGCAGCGTAAACCATTGGCAATGTACCTGCATCATGATGGGTCTGTTATGTCAAACGTATTTTGTCAACAAGTTCTGTGCAACGAATCCGTAGTTTCTTACTTGACGAATAACTTCGTCATTTGGGGATGGGATGTAACAAATGAATCAAATAGACAGTTGTAAGTTGTGCTTACTTGTTCCGTTGCTCGGTGGACCATTCAGAATACAGTTCAATCTTTACATTTATTCTGCAGATTAATTGCTTCAGTGACTCGGAATTTTGGAACACCAGGTGTGTCAACGATCAGAAGCCTTGACAGAGAAAGTTACCCTGTGATAATAGTTGTAACTCGTGTTCGCTCATCTACCGAAATCAACAATGTTCTCAGTGGTATGTGATATAATGCAGATTTTCTGTTCCATGATGCTGTTCGGACTTGAAATTTGAAACACAGCCACTATTACTAGGTTCCAGATATGGGACAGTTGACGAACTGATGGGTACGCTTATGCACGCTGTTGAGTTGTTTCAATCACAACAGCGCGCTGACATTAGAGAAGAAGATGAAAGAGAAGCTAGGGAGCAGGTCAAAAGAGAGCAAGACTTGGCATACCAAGCATCCCTGGCTGCTGATCGAGCTAAAGATGAGTCTAAACGCATGATAGAACAACAGAAAAAATTAGAGGAAATCGCCAAACGGGAAGCTGACGAAAAAGAACAAGTGAGCATTGTTCTTCATAGTTCTTTACATGGAAATTTCATGTAACCAATTTTATTCAATTTTCTAATTCATTTGGATGTTGTGCAATTTATAGCGTGAACGAGAAGAAGTGGCGAATGGGTTACCCTCAGAACCTGGAGCAGACTCTACGGAATCTGTGTGTGTACTCAAATGCAGATTGCCAGGTGGAAAAATTGTCTCCCGGAGGTTTCTTTATTCGTCCGTTATAAAAGTTCTCTTTGACTTTCTCTTTTCTCAAGGATTTTCAAAAGAAAAATACAAGTTTCTCACAACGTATCCTAAACGTGATGTAAGCTATGATTTTTCCTTAAATCAAAAAATTAATTGTTTGACTTTTTATTTATACTCATTTCTTCTCAATTTTAGCTTACAACAATGTCTGATTCAACTGTAATGAAAGGCGTGTTTAGCGCTCAGGATACTCTAATTGTTGAAGAACGATGACAAGTATTTCTGAATAAAAATGAAGAATAATACAGAATTTGTAAAACAAGTCATACTTCATTGGTGAAATGGAAGTTTTTTATCAGTCTATCGCCTTTTTTCATGGACTTACTTATTCTATGTACTATAACCATGTTGTTGTATTTTGTAGTTTTAATATGTAAATTAAGTGGCAATCTGCTGAAGGTTATGTTAATACAAAAATTCCTTGTGTAAACTAGCTCATTTGTTGGGGTAGTTAGTCAAATTTTCAACAGAATCCCTGTGTGAGAAATGTCACTTTACGAGAATCAACCAACGAGTCCTGGTGTGAAACTGAAAGCACTGAGTGTTTTTACCGTTCTGTAAACTTTTTAAACATAAATACGTAATCGATTCGGTAATGATAATCATTTTGATTAAGTCTTGTAAACTGTTTAATCTAATGTTGAGCAACGGAGTTTCTCATAATATGCATATGCTTGATCGAAGTGATTATTGTTATTGAGTGAAAATAAATTTGCAACACGGTGTTGTAGCTATTGAACAAAAAAAATGAGAAATGAATAAAAACTCAGACGAACATTTTCAAGGGCTGTTTCCGGTTGAACATGGTGGAGATGTGCATGTTTTATTGCTATCGTCATTGCATTAGTGATATATAAGTGAAACTTATTTGCAAATTACATGCACGAATATGTTTTTAATAAAGTTTTGAATACTTTTTGCACAAATCTATTTACGCTAATTCCATATAATATGATATCTTATTATAGATCAACAAAAACTATTTCCTATCAAATTAACACAACAAATTAATTAAGTACGATATAGTGTAATAACATGACATGACTGTTTAAATGTCCATATTACCAGTACCGACCGAGCCACTACCAGCCCAAGCCAGTAATAAGTTCCTTAAAATGAGTAATAAGTAACGCATAAATAAATACCGAACGATTACTGTAATTTAAGATACATTGGTGTTACAATTACAAATTAAACTAGCAAATTTCTCAGCCTTCATATACCTATCTCACGTCCCCCATATTTTATGACGTTCAACAAAGCAATTAAAATGATTTATCGAATACAATATATCGGATGTAGTAGTAATAACATAATATTTGGTTTTGGCAAATATTTACAACGACAATGTTAGGATCACGATGTAGCTAGCTTACTGTAATATCATGTATAATTAATTACACAGCTTACACTCAAAGTGAGACAGGTTTAATTTCTAGGTCTGATATATATGCCAAAGAGTTTTATGGCTTTCAAATTATCTTTATATCCTCTGTTTCACCCTGCGTTCACACTTAATGATTACCATTCTGGCAATAGGCTAGAGTGGTTTTGTACAAACGTTAGCCATTCCTTAATTCCTTCATTTTGACTTCCTTAGATTTACGAACGACGATGAAAATATCCTTGTTGATAATGTGTAGTTTGTCTCTTGATTAAATGCTACTGCTGCTGACTTAATACTGAATGGATAACGTGTACTGTGAATTTTAGGATGACATGATCCGAGGTCTAATGGATGACTGAGCAAATGCCCTTTGGAATTGACACAGAGTGGGGATACACTTAAATTGGTTTGGCACTAGACCGGGTAATTGATTATCGTTTTCACCAACATAATGTTTTGATTTTGATAATAGATCGTGTGTGATTTCATTTCTACAGTATTCATAATCTCAATCTCGGAATATATTATGTAACAATATTCTACACACAAAAGTGAGAAAGAAGCATGTTATTTTGGTTTTGTATCAAAAAGTCTTTTCCCCTATTTGAAATATGTATACACATTTTAAAAATAACACACTGTGGTTTCCTTTATTCCTCATCTTTAGGCAATTGTTCTTGTTTCAGGTCATCCATTGTTGAAATGTCTGCTGCGGTGTCTTCTTGAGCTGGTTCTATTTCTTGCTCCGCATCTGTGGCTGTAGAAATGTATGGAAAATAAGAAAAAAAAACGATGATATTAGATGGCGTGTATTTTTTAACAGTAATGTTAGATTTAAATCGCATTATTAGCCGTGCTAATATTCACGGCACTACTACTACTTTTTCATCGGAAGCAATAAAACCATTACAGCTAACGTCAAAAAACGTCAATTCTATATATTACGAATGTACAAGTCTACATTGGTTATTGACTTACGCATCATTAACTTCATTCAACCAATATTACATTACATTCGTTTCACTATGAATCGTCTCTTTCACACCTTATGCGTGTAGCTTTTACACGTACAATTAGTACGAGTAATGGACAATGGGGAATAGTGAATGGGTTGTTGTTGTAATTGTGGAAAAAAAATGATACTTTAGTGAATTTTGTGAGTAGAGTAAGTTGTAAGTTGTCCAGTTGTATATCAAGACATTTGAAAACACTTAGTCAATGCATTGTCAAATGAATATTCATGCATTATTTTTTTAGGTATTGTTCCCTCAAACTTCCTGTGAAATTTGTACGTACGCTGTTCGGGTTACCTTCATCAATATTGTCCGTCCATTTTTAATTAAACTTAAAAAATGCTATTTTCATCTCTGAAGGTTACTTTTGCTTTAGAAATGACAAAAAATGGATTTGCGCTGATGTGACAAACATGCACACATGCGCCGACGTACGTAATGTGCCATTGAACGACCCCATCC
>JAHZNB010001975.1:0-14263 GCA_027744295.1 Callyntrura guangdongensis
GAGAAATCAAAGCTGCCAATGGCCGACGCGACGGACGTAAACAAAAGCAAAGTCCATCCGAGCTTTTCTACTATTTACAGCATTATCGAAATAAGTTTCGAATTGTATTAGTTCATTATAAAGAGAACTAGACACGCTTTGAATTAAATGAATACCCCCTTCCCCTTTACTGTCCATGACAACGCAATGGGTTTCTTACCAAAAGTTTAACTCGTTTCCTAGTTGCAGAATAGGAATACAGGAATCGATTTTCTCATCTTGAATGATGCCATAATATATGAGGCTTATCCGTGTTCGCTCAAAGTTCTTACAATTTAAAACTGGACATAAAGAAAGGAGCCAAAGGGCTAAAACGTTTACAAGCAAGACAACAAGGCTATCATTTGCCGTCAAATAAAACTGAAAGTTGGGTTCTTCCGTAGCAAACGCAGCAACGGATTAGTATATGTAGCTTTCAATGTTTATTTTTATGCAAATACAAACAAATATTGTCCACAATGAATTTCGGGTATTTTCATAAGCATGGTTAATAGAAAAATAACCACACACATGGTCTCATAAACGGTGACAAAATAAAACTCACAAGGTGAACACGGTACACAGTAAGCCATATTTTTGGAACCCTTCGTAAAAAACGGGGCAACTTAATAGCATACCTATAAAATCTTTAGTTACCTAGAAACAAAAAGACTTTGATGCCAGGGAAGTTCATCGAAGAACTTTATGGTGGTTATAAACTCGTTTCTATAGGAATAATCAATAATCAGAAAAACTAATTTTCAGCAAGTTAAAGCATTATTGAAAACAATTTTGTACGCTCGACGCATAATTTGTAACGTTCCCGTTGTAGGCTACTTCAAAACCCTCATAAACAATTTTGTATTCCAAAAATTGAAGACACGAGTTAATTATATCTACTTTCTCAAGTGAAACAAAAAAGTAATGTGTATTTTGTAGCAGGTGAAATGAAATGACATTTACCCACTTGCATAAAATGATGCTTCAGTTTTATGTATTTGTAGTTCAAAGCTCAATCAATGCAAAGCATTGTTGAATGTTTCTTTACTATTACAATTGAAACCAAAATTGAAATGTGCTAATAAATAAACAAATAAAGCGTATTTACTAACTAAATTGTCAATTTAATTTAGTATATGCCATATAACTCTGCAATAGTTTGCCTTTTGCCTTTACGCACGTACCTCTGCCTTCAACTGCGATTATGTTATAAATCTCCATAGTAAGTACTGCCACAAGTGCCACCGCTTTACGAATCGCAGATCACTGTGCACACCGCAGCGAGTTTAAACTCTTTTCAGAGATGTTTAAATGAAAACTTGCGAAGCGAAACTCATTAGAATAGTTTTCATACCAAAATTAATGTAAAGTATTGCTCGTGGTGCTAACATTCCTTGAAGAAATTCTTGAAGAATAGAGTATTACGTACAGGAACTTCTATTTAGTAGATAGTAGATAGTAAAATTTGAATGTGGTGCTTATTATTATTGCTTTTACTTTTTCCCGTGTAACTCACCATGATATCTCAAGCCAAGCAGCAAGCAATAAATTCCAAATCACCAGCACACACCGCGTCTCCTCTTCGAAGATGTGCCGTTTAGTGCCAAGCTAAAATACTATTTAAAGTGTGTAACTCATCATTGTCGTTGTGCGTGTATGTATGCATGCAGTATGTAGAATGTAGACACAAATGAATATAGTATACATTATGTAGAATAAAATGCTTTTGCACTATTTCAAGAATTGAATAAGCAATATATTCGCCACACTAAAGGAATAACGGAATGAAAGTTTGTTTTGACACTTTCACGGTAGAAATAATTTATTGATTATTGTCAGTGTCACGTTACAGATACAGACAAAAATATATTAAGTTTTGTCTGGAGTGGTTAACACTAACACAATATTTAGTAGCACAGTTTTTCAAACTTCGTAAATCATATACGTCCATGCATTACTGGATTATCATCTACACGGGACACTAAAATGTATATGGAGTAAATAAACAGGCTTCGAAACAAAACAATAATATTTTATGTAAAGACTTTGATTGTTGAATATTTATAGTGCCTTATGTGGGATATGCGCAAGTTTAGAAACCACAGTGTAGTACACAGTATACATATATAATATATTTATGAAGCAAAATATTGTATTCATTGCTTTTAGGCAAATTCTGATGTTTATCTAAAAAATACACTAAAACAAACATAGGAATGGAATGTACTAATATTGGTTAATTCATTAAGATGCTTCTTGAAGAGATATATCTATACAATATAATATATTTTATGTGTGTGTGTCAACAATAAACCTGTACAAAATAAAATTTATTCTATAAAGTTTTGAAACTACAAATTATATCAATATGTAACAATCTAGCTATTTGACTCGTAGTGACCGCTGCTTATTCATATTGGTGAGCATAAGTGATATATACGATGTTAGTAAGTCGTCCATTTTGTAACCCAAAGACGTTTCGCATAAAAGTTTGGATCCTCTCACAAGATTGCCTATTGTCATATGAAAATATGTATTTCCGGAGGACCAATTGGATATTTTTGTGAATGGGTGAGTGACCAGGATTTCCTGTTGAGAGAAGAGAACACACCTTGTCAATTCAAAAGTCAGAGAACGCTCTACAATATATAATTTAAATGTATTGCTACATACCTTTGTCTGGGGATGAATTAAGCTAACGCCTTGTTTATTGATAGCGATTAGTAAAAGTTCTGGATAGCTAGGGTCTGTTGTTTGCTTCACTTCAAAAAACGCAGAACCAAATGTAGGCCATCGGTAAATTATTTTCAAAAAGTTCTGCTTGGCATCATCAGCGCTCATTCCTAAGTACAATTGACCAAACACAAAGAATTTATTAATTGAACCTAATGTATTTTTATACTTTATCTGCATTTCCACAGGCGGCGAGCGCCGTGGCTGCACTGGCATCTTATTGAAACCGCAGTCTTACACATAGAGATTACAGTATGCACATAAGCGTACACCAAACTAATATATGACTGTGTATTCTCTCACGCGACACGCAAGGCTGAAAGGACAAGTATGCGAATATTTATGAATCTTTACCAGCATCTTGATTGTATGCTGCGACAATGGCCCGTTTCCAATAATATATGACTATGTATTCTCTCACGCGACACGCAAGGCTGAAAGGACAAGTATGCGAATATTTATGAATCTTTACCAGCATCTTGATTGTATGCTGCGACAATGGCCCGTTTCCAATCATTGGGACTCTGGAGTTTTGCCAAATCCGAGGGGATTAGCTCACGTAAAAGTTGACTAGAAATTACAAAAGTAGCCATTCATTCTTTAATTTTAAACACACCTCACTTGGTTCATGCATGCTTACAAGAGAATAAAAATACAATTTTTGCAATGATCCCATCTGGGTACACTCACGGGATTTGTTGTAACTCCTGCTTGCTCTCATCAAAGCGTACGCGATAGATTAATGCTGCTAATTTGGCTGCCTCTTCTTTACTACATTTATGATAACCTGTCAAAATTTTTACATAATTTTAATACAGGGTGTGCAGAAACATATTGTACAAAATACAAGTATATGTACATATTGGGACTTTATGACATGGATTATTAAGTTAAACGTGCCATATAGTCATTATTCTACTCAATATGCATACCTCTTAAGTATTTGGGGAGTTCTTGGTGATAATGGAAAATTAAATCTGCCATACGATCTTTTCCTGGAATTGTGTTTGTCCATAATTTTCGCATAAAGAACACTTGATACGTAAACTGTGGGATTGTTCCTGTTCACAGCAAGAGTATGCACAATAAGCACAATGTTAAAGAAGTGTATAAAGTAATTGTATATAGCAGGATAGTGTCATGTTGGGGTTAAAATGTAGATAAAACGTAAAAGTATTTATGCATCTTTTATATGTGTATTTTATATATTTTTTTCTGGTATACCATCCCGTGTAGGCCTTGCTCTCTTGATCCAGTCTGTAAGATGTCTTAACAAAGTCAAAGAAGAAATCTGCTTCTGGGACTGATATGACTTTGTCGGCAATTTTAACAAATAAACTAAATCCTTCTGCTGAACGTAGGGTAAGCCGCTCTGCAATGTTTGCACAGAATTCTTTGGCTCGCGTGGAGGAATCAACTTCAAAAGCCTCGTCCATGTCATCAGGAAAATATACTTTGTGGAATATTTGAGTTGTTTTATGCTGAATGGCTTCCACTTCAACCTAATCGTTTGTACAGAAAAGAAGGAGAAAATTACGTTTTTAATCGCAGTTACAGCAGGCTTAGAAAATCATTAATTTGAGTGAAATCATAAAGTCAAAAACTCCAAGTCACTGTTTTGATAAACTCAATTGTACAGAAATTTATTCAACGTATCTACTCCATTAGTGTAAGCGTGAATGAACCGTTTTCCACCGTCTTCCGTTTTGAATAATTCCAAAATATCTGGGGGTGGCTTGGTTGTTGCGGGAAGCACGTATACCATTTCGGCTGGAAAGTCACCCTTTTCATCGGTTCGCTCACATCTTAAATTTTTCATAACAAAGTACAGCCGCATTATGCATACATATATTCGGCATTCGGTACATATTATAGCAGTTATCCAAACTTCCATCATTCATACCTTCCAACACACCATCCGGATGTCATCACAGTTTCTCCAGAATTTTCGTCTTCCAACATAATCAAATCCCCATACATACGGCATTCGGTACATATTATAGCAGTTATCCAAACTTCCATCATTCATACCTTCCAACACACCATCCGGATGTCATCACAGTTTCTCCAGAATTTTCGTCTTCCAACATAATCAAATCGCCTTTCAAGAACGACAAAAAGCTGGACCCTTCATCTATAAGTGCAGCAATACAACATCGCATTATTACAATGTCCAAACAAGTTTTTCAAAGCAATCATCATTGGACTATTTTCACCAATAAAATAGAGAATGCGTACTGGGAGGTTTGTAGTCTTGCATTGCGATGCAATAGGTGGACCGTCGTTTTAGCCCATCCAAAAAGAAGTCAACAAGTTCCCTTATGTCTTCAGCGTTGGGACTCTGGAATGTAAACTCTTCTCCGGGTCGTACCGTAGAAAGGGTAAACGTCTGGCCAAAAATTTTATCACTTTTCTCCGCTCGTATGTGAGTGATTTCTGGGAAGGATAATTCGAGTAAAACTTGTTCCTGGTCATCCACAACATAAACTCCTGTCCAATTGATAGCAAGAATGACATCATTCTTTGGCAAATTAGGACCCGCATATCTGTACGCTTCATAAAACCGTGAGAAAAGTAACGGCCATTTGAATTTAGCATACGCTACAATGTCCTCTTTTACGCGGAGAAGCTCCGCCCTTTCTCGTGCGTGTAAGCTCTGTAAAAAACCGTGTTACATGTGCCTTTAGTGATTGCTTCAGACGTAAAGATGTCAAAAGTTATTTGCGTTGATTGGCATATATGAAATGACGTAAAGGAATATTCGCAATACAACAGTTCTACTTACTCTACGAAACGCATTGGTAACCAGCTGTGTCCATCGTTCAGGGGATTTATCAGAGCTGTTTAAACAAAAGTCTGGGATGTAACTCGTCATTGCCGAGTTAAGCTTATCAGCATGTAGGTCGGTCCCATAGTCTACATAATATTGCTGCGCCGCAATCATTGCTAGATCTTCCTCCTTGTCACAACGGTATTCGCCAAATTTTATCCCTCGGACAACTTGCTGATAAATGAGGTTTGTCGCTACAGAATCCTCACTTGGGTCGTGCCACGGAGCAAAAATTTCCTGCAAGTTATTCATGCACAAAAGTGTCAAAAAACAGACAGGAAATGAATGCGAGTGTCACCGCGCTCTAAGAGGCAAAACGCCCACGCCCTCACTGTCAACTCGCATGATAATTTCGTCTTGGGTATTGCAGACTGTACTGTCTGCATCTTTATAAAGATAAGCTACTAACCTTTCTGAAAAATAAACGCCACGGAGCATTTCTCTCTTGTGCTCCTTGCTCTTTAGCATACTGTTCACATTGCGAAATAGCATCCATAACATGTTCATTACCGCTACCCAAAGACGAGACCTGTAAACCAAACCAGAGACCCATTTAAACTTTGCTAAATATTAAAAATGTGCCAAGTAAAACACGATTTTGAGGACATGACAATTTTTTAAAACATATTATGATCAAACAACGACAATCTTGCCTTATCAAAGAGGGCGATGTACAAGCTAAAACCGAACTGATCCCGAAGTCCTATTTTCTCCGCCAGTTGATTGCATAACTCTCTGGAAGTGGTAGCGGAATCGGCTAAAAGGTTTTTCGTATTACCGTCCATAAATGTTATCGGTAGTATTATCGGCTTTTTTGATTTCGTTGCCTGTTATTAATAATGGTACATCCATGTGGATTAGCGATATTGACATTGAATTCCATATACCTACATATTATACCATTACTTAGTCTCTTTTTTTAGTGTAGATATCTGTATATACCTGCAATTCTAGCCAACTTGGTGGCTGGTTCCTGGTGCCATTGTTAAAGGTTCGTTTGAGCCTATCTTCACAGTATGGAGCATAGCCAGGAGGGCCTTCCCTAATAAAAGCTCTCAGATGCTTCACAAAGCGATCCGACGGAGCAAAGCATCCAACGCAAAGTGACAACAGAATCCATCCTCTCGCATGTGATGATTTTGACGGGTTGTTTGTTAACTGCTTACAAATCTGACAGTAAATTTCGTCCCTGCAAAATAAACACATTATTATAAACCGAGTTCGTCAGAATAATTACATGGCATATTTTTTATACATTTAGTATTTAGCAAATTGATGAGCGTCGTTGTTTTCCTTGGCTGGTAACTCTTTTGTCCCGATGCTGTTGTAATATGAGATTGAGTAAAATTATTGTACGAATGCGTTTGTTATGCATACCTGAGTTCTGCTCTTAGAATCCCATGACCGATGATGAAATGAAGCTTTTCTAAATTTGAAGTTGGTCTGGACTCCAGCCAAGACTGATAAGAATCTGCTGCTCCATCCTCACCTTCCAAACGTCTTCTCACGTCTTCACCTAATTTGTTTTTCCTCTTCAGCGTGAGCGACACCAGTTTATGACGGATCGATCTTGGCTTTTGCTTGATGTTATAGCCGTCCTGTTGAGATGAAAATTGAGTATATTGACACTTTTAAACGCTTAACAGCATGACGTACAAAGAGATGAGGTCAAAAAAGATTTACACTACATCTCTTACCACGTTGTCTAAACCTAATTCCTGGAACTCTTTCGATCTAGCAAAATTTCTTCCTAATGTTGCTGTAACTTTAGACATAACGGATGTTGTATCCCGTTCCATAGAATGATATCGGGGCTCTGGCAAATCTCCCATGAATCTTAATATCGTTATCCACAATGCCTGTGCCGCTAGTTGGTCGGCAGGAGTGGATAAAGGTAAAAGCGATGTTTTTAGCGGACGCCGAGAATATTGATGGTTTGCATTTCCAGTGAAATATGTTGCCGCAAACTTTTGAAATTTGTATTCCGACAAATCTTCCACATCTGCCGGTTGCATTTCTGGAGCAGAGTAAATGTCTTCATCAGCCTTTGGAGGGTTGGGTAAATCTCTGAACGCACTGGGCGGGGCTGCTTCGGATGTATTATCAGGCAAAAAATCGAACATGGCTTCCACCAATTTCGAATCGTCCACCGGCTCATCCTGTTTTCTGGCTGCATTTTCAATTGCCAACTTTTTCTTGTCTATGATTAAGCGATCTTCTCTTTCTATTTCCTTCTCTTGTCTTTGTAGCGCCAGTAATCTCTCACGATAGTTCTTTTCTGCAATTTCCTTGTACCTTTTATTGCCCTGCTTTTTAAGCTCACGTTCCTCCTGTTCACGAAGTCGGAGCGCTTCTAGCTTGCCACGCTGTTCAAACTAAATAGTTTGCAAAATTTTAGTAACAATTTATATATCTTATTTATGCGATACATACATAGCTCATACCGGTAGGTAAAGACAATGATAATTTGGGTCACTAAAACTAGAATAGGTACATGTTAATTTAATTAGGTAACTACCTTCAGCCTCTTATAATGCTTTTGTGCGATCATACGACGCATGTGTGACTGAATCTTAAGTACTGCCCACAGTTTTCTACGGCACTGGCGACGAACTAGATAGCCACGACATACAGCCTACATAAGACAAATTTCAAAATATTCTATAGTATTAAGCCAAGTCGTAATTAACACAAACAACATTTTTGGCGACAGTATGATCAACGTGTTATCGTTACACTGACTTACCTGTAGGCCAACTACATGACCACGTAGGTGCTTGAAGCGATGAGCCAAAACACGGGACCTAATAAGGGCCTGCAGTCTCATGTAACCATTACGCATTTTGACGTAGCGTCTCCTCTGTAAATATCCTCTTACGTGCTTTTGTATAATTACAGCGGAAGACCTCATTCTCTTAAATCTTCGTCTGTAGTACCAGGCTTTGATGTTACGCTGGAGGATGAGGATTTTCTTGGTGAGGACACGGTCTCTTTCTTGCTCCAGAAACAGGTCGTGTGCATCCTTCAAAAACACTTTAGTCTTTCCCAATTGATAATCCGTTTTCCCCAGCACTGCTTGACATATTCTAGAAGTCGCTGCTTTACAGTCCGTCTAGAAAAAAGTTTAAAAATGATGAAACACTCGAACATTCAATCAACAACATCGATTGTAATCGATTGTACTTTTTGCTGTAATTTTTAAGCCTTACCTTATGCGCAGGCGGTACACCACTGATGAGAAAGCGGTATCTTTCAACAAATTCTCTAAATGTGTGTCTGATGGGATAACCAGCTCTACGAATTCGAATTGTTTCCATCATTCCGGAATAACGTAATTGACGACAGCACAGCTCTCGATCAAAAAGCTAAAATGGTCCCAAAAGTTTTGGTTAAAGTTACTTTTAAATTACAGTTTTTTTTATAACGGTGAGTCTCTACTGTGTGAAAGTACCATTGGTTTCTTCAATTCGTTCGGCTTAATACACCGAATGAAAAATGGCGAGCAGCTACTTAGTGTTTTCATGAGAGAGTCCAATGATTTTTTGAATTGTGACGATAGTGTAGGCGCCCTCTTTCTCGTTTCATTTCCCATCGCGATATCATCATGGAACAACATTTGCAAGAATTTGTTTCCCGAAATTTCAATAAGCTGAAGAAGATCTCCACTGAAAGTGTCTCTGTTTTTCTCCAAGAAGCCTCTTGCATCATAAAACACCACACCAGCAAAATGATTGAATCCAAAGGATGCATTGATGTCAGACTTTGGTTTCAAGTAATTTCTGTTTGTAGAATGTGCCTTATGTAACTTTGCCAGCATTGTGGTGTCAGTTCCTTTGGGAAAGCGGGATTCTTCATCTACCAAGCTCATAATGTTAAGAGGCTTAATGGCAATCAAGTCTAAAGCTTCTTGGTTATCCACAAATTCAATGTGTCTCCAGGAAATGCCCTCCAAGTTGTATTCTTCCTGCTCTAGCTTAAAAATGTGGCGAACAAAGAACTGTTGCAGGTTTTCGTTTGCGTAGTTGATACAAAACTGTTCAAAGCTGTTGCTTTCAAAATTTTCAAAACCAAAAATATCCAAAACTCCTATGCTCATGTGAACACCACCTCGGGGGTGAAAAATGGCAGAATTGATTTTTGACACGATCCAAACAAATAAACGTCCATAAATGCCTTTTGCAAATGCATCACGGACATCTACTGCTTGCTCTCTGGACATTGTAGAGACCACTGTCTCCCCATGAGCAAAAATAGTTTTAGTTGTGAGGGCTTCAACCAATGATTGTCGATTCACCCCAATCATACTGGCAGCGTGTTCTACATGTGACGTGTCAGTTATCTCAGTCGCATCCAAATTATCTAATAAAATAGGATTACAGTAGTATAATTTTTAATCGTCCTGCACTGTTTTCTCTTTTACCAACTTAATTTTTGCTTACTAATAATAGCTGCCTTCGTCTTTATATTGCCCAGATGTAAGAGTGCCGACAGAACCTTCAATATTTCCCATATCTCTGGATCTGAAAACATCAGAACTTTCATGGCGGATCGAATGTCTGAAAACTCAGCGGCATCGTCCCTTCCTTCACAAGTCAAGCATTTGCCGCCTGTTAGGTATTTGTACTGTGTCGCATCTGAGAGTTGTAGTTTGGCCTTTTCATCCTTTGAAAGTCCAGCAAGCATGCAGTAAAATATATGATAATTCCTCTCCTCTGGATTTTGAGACACAATACGTGACTTTTCTAGCAAGTATTGCTCAATTTTGGCCCCCTCAATTACCCCACCCTTGCTAAAATTAATGTCAATGTATTTTCCAAAGCGAGACGAGTTGTCATTTCGAATAGTTTTGGCATTTCCAAAGGCTAAAGAAATAAAACAATGGCAAATTCATTCATCTTTGATAAGTACGTCCACGTGCCAAAGAAACCAAAAATAAATCTAAGCATAACTTGCACACACCTTCCAAGATGGGATTCGCTTCCAAAATTTGCTGCTCGATCCACGAGTGTTTTCCACTGATGGCCGCTAAATACTGAAGGATAAGCTTAGTTGATTCAGTTTTTCCTGCGCCACTTTCACCACTAATTACAATGCACTGGTCTTGACCATATCTCTTCATGTTAGCATAGCTGTTATCTCCGATGGCGAAAATATGTGGAGGAAGCTCTCCGATCTTCTTATCTTTATATAACTTGATTTGTTCAGCAGTGTATATTGGAAGGATCTGGTAAGGGTTGACAGCCACAAGAATGGATCCTGTGTACGTCTGCAACATACCATGACAAAACGGATATTTTAATTTTATGAAATAAACATAATTATAGTCGAAATAGGACAGTAATTGTCATCAAATTGGGGTAATTCATGCTACATCTTCATGAATACTTGAAGCTGTTTCACTACAAATCAATTATAAATTACGTTACTCCTCATCATCATAAAATATTATTATTTTGTCATCGGTTATTTTCATGTCACTGGTAATATAAATACAACAAGTTACGGTGGTAGAATACCAGAAGTTACATTTGTATTACACAAGCATGACAAATTAATGTAGTCAGCAGTTTTAGTCATAAATTCCCAGCGAACTGAAAACTGTAAAGTATAATGTCTACATTTTATTGCATAAATCATCAAGTAAAACGCAACGTCTAGCGTAAAATTTTGCGGGAAAAGTATAGTAACAACAATTTGACTCTGAGGAATTTTATTGTCGTGTCGACGTTGTCGTCATCATCATTGGTCTCCCTTTCATTCATTCAGTCTTGCGTTGTGTTCAGTATCAGTGTGTGTGTGTGTAGTGTGTACAGTGTACACGTATGCAGTTTCAAGCGTCTTTATCCAATTAAAACATTATCGTAATAGCAGGTATTGTTGAAATAATGATAAGTTTGATAAAATCACTATTTTACTGTGCTTACATAAATGAGGTTCTCATTGTAGCGAATGAGAAGATTACGGAGTATGCCGGCTTCGTGAAGATCGCCAAGGGAGATCATGTCCTCAACTCCTTGAATGGATGATGGGTGCATCGCCTTGATGCGACGCTCCGGCGTGAGCCATATTTCCTTCATATCGGCATAATGTTCCCGCATACAATCAAACCGTGCGATAATATAGTAACGACGACAGCCCCGACGATGTTGGTATTATTGTTGTGGTTGTTGTGTGTTGTTTGTTGGTAGCAGGTAAGGAGGATAACCAAATAGAAATACAAGTTGAGAAAATATGTAGGTACACGAGAAAAGAGACAGAAAAACACAAAAATTATTGTCAAAATATTCTAGTCACTTGGTAAATAACCGTTTTTTCTCGGAGGCTACACTACCGTGTAATTTTGTGAAGAATGAGTTGTCTTCTTTCTTTTGAACAGTGTACACTATTTACATGCATTCGTACATTACTATTCAGCCTCTGTCAAAAAGGCGCAGGTAAAGATGAATTTTCCACTACGCAACCATATCACCACCGTGTGCGATGTATGTACTAACAATAGGTGCTCACGCAAATGTATGTTTTATTCAACAGAGAAAAGTACTCGTGTTCCTTTAGCTCAAAACTTGAGATTTAAAAAAATGCATTTTTTGAGTTGTTGGAGAGAAGACGAGATTTAGAAGATGAGCCACTCCATTAAAACGTGATGTGAATACAGTTGCAATTACTAAACTGTTTTTTCGTGAGAATTATTTTGCTGATTGTCAGATTTCATTTCATTTTCTGCTTCATGTATGTGTATTTTTCTCGGTTTTATTGTGGTGATTGTGTAAACGGATAAAGCAGGAGGGTTGTCATTTTAAAAACACATAAATGCAAACATGCGTATGCTAGTAATAAGCTAAATAACTAACAACAAAACATACCTGTGTATGGACTCCCTGCCGTAAAGGAAGCCTGACAATTTGACCGTGTCAAAATACTAAATACAAACTACACCCATGTCGACGAATGAGTCTACAATATTGTACCAAATCAGATTTAATGTTCTATACAGAATCGTCTACATAATTCGGGATGACAGCTGGATTTCCTCTATTTTTTAAATACTGACTATACGTAGGAGATCTATATTGCGAGATCAATGCATACACACTTTGATTCTATTGTATTGTAAAATGCATTCATCATGATGATTAACGGAGGTTAGATGCGTGATGATGGTAAAAATAATGAAAGGAAGTTGGAATCTGAGCTACTGCTGATGCATGGATTAATGACAAATGACATCCGTTGAATTCTATCACCGCGAATGCAAATAGTTTTGGGTTCATCATAGGAAAGAACGTCGTATTCTACATTCTAATTGTAAGTTGTTGCTTTAATTCGGGGTGTTATTTCCTTTTTTGTTTTTATCTTTCCACGTCTCAGCAATTTTAAAAGTTTTGGTCATTCGGCACTCAGCAACATGGGCAACAACTACATTACATACGTCAATTTTTCTTTTCAAAATCATCTACCAGCCTACCAGTAGCATAATGAAGAGCTATTCAATGAATGATGTAGTGATGAACATGTGTGAAGTGAAGGTTCTCTCTGTCAAAATATTGCCATCTCATATTTATCTACAAACTGCTGCACTGTATTTGAATATGAAATGTAGGTTACACAGTTAACAAGTGTAGTTAAAAACTTTGCTTTACTAATAAGAAAAACATATTTGACAAATAAACCAAACCATGCGAAGAAGCTCACAGTACCAAGCGCAACAGTTGGCTTTTGGCTATGAAACGGTTAGTTTGTAGCACAAACATTCGCCGAGCCATCTCTATTCAATAAATTGATGGGTTCGACACTATGAGTTGCTGTGCACCTAGTATGAAGCGTTAATGTACAGACGCTTTCATTTTAACTATGCATAGGTTTGCATACATGTTAAAATTATCGACAAGAAAAAAAACGCTTTCATCCCACCTGTTGTGCCACAAACTCATCTAAAACATAATGCACAATTTTCATGATCCAGCCTTGCGGGTATTTATTTTGCTTTCCTTATTTATGCCATACGGGCAGCAACCGTGCCTTACTTTACATCAGCAACGGAGGTGGAAACATTACAGTGAGCAGCACGATAATTTATGTCGTACTTGTAGTGGTATTCAAGAAAGTCTAAAGATAATAATAATAATATGAATGCACCCTGATGAGATCAAAGTAATTCTAATGCGTTACGAATGGATTATTGACATTGTCGGCAAATCGTAAATTGTCAACAGTCATCGCAAAAAAACGTATACAATTAAATAGGACATCAGATATTGCGTGTCATCGACATCAGCTATGAACATTATGACAAGGGAACAGGGGAAACATTCTATTTCTCTACAAAAAACTATGGCTAAAATATGGTAACATAACTCGTAACATTTTTTAGGAATATGATATCCATACAAACTTGAAGTACCCATCCTAATAGGATGATCCTATGTATGAATTTACTTGTCTACAATTTTCATTATACTGTATCAATTCCGTCGTTAATTTCAAGCGAACATTGATCCTTACTTGCTACCCTCGCTGGAGGTCTTTTCAAAGTGTATACGCTTTATTAACAAAATATTTGAACGGTCGGTATTTTGGTTCTCAAGTGACCGCAGACTCAGTTGGCATGTTGTAACATAGTGTCTAATATATCAAAATGTTAAATCAACAAATTAGACGTACTCTTATGATAATACCTTGTTT
>JAHZNB010001976.1:0-15578 GCA_027744295.1 Callyntrura guangdongensis
TCGTCGTCGTCCTCATCACAGAGAGAAGGCGAACGATCCCTTAACTAGTTGGAATTAAAAAGGAGCAACTCTCTACCTACTACTTACAAAACTGCTAATAATGCTGCTGCTGTTGCACTGAGAATTCATGACCATACAATAAATACTTTAAGTACTTGAATCAAGACAAGTAAGGTCTTGTTTTACTTCTCCTCGTTTCTCGTCGTCATCATAATCATCCTCCCTTTTCCTTTCTCAAATAGCATCTCTCTCTCTCTCTCTCTTGACTCTACTTTTTTACTCCGTCTGCGTCTCAAAGTTGTTGTTTTTCTGCTGATGTTGGGTCTCCCCAATTGTTGTACGTTTCATATTTGTTCTTTCAAGCAGGAATCTAGAACAAGGCATTTCAAAAGCAGAGACAGCTTCCACCACATGACTAGCATTAATGTATCGCGCTGTTTGTTGTAAAAAAATTGTACCAAAAAACGAGAGAAAAGGGCACTCGCGCTGAGTAAGCAGCATCTTGCATTAGTTTTGCAACAACAAGAAAGAAATACAGGAAAGAAAATGATTGGACGGACGGAGGACGACGTCGTCGTCGACGACCCGGCATCATCATCATGTAATTTATATGTTAGAAACGTCGTGTACGAAAACGTTACGAGTCTTTTGTTGCCAATAAAATTTTCTGGAAGAAGAGCACCAAAAGTAGCAAACAAAGCCCGGCATTCCTCTCTCTCTCTCTCTCTCTCTGGTTGTTCTTGTCGTTTTCATTCTACTTACTGCCATTATTATTACGCTTGTTCTTCTTTTTACTCGTTGTCGTCGTCGACTGACATCATCAAGCAAGGAAAATGAAACCATGCATGTTATTTCTTTGGTTGTACTTAAATAGACATAATATATTATGTTTCCAGACATAACTTCTTCGTCATGACCGGGCTATATCTCTGTTGAAATTATCGTCGTGCTTGACATTACATTACACACTGCCACTTCTCTGCCAGTGTTGTTTTGAAGGAGGAATGGCCCGACTTCATAGATAATTATTTAATTACGAGGCTCATTAATATTGTCTGGCCTTATTCGCTATAAAGTGAGTCGTAAACATGGGTAATTGGCTGTCTCAAAAGATTTTTTTTTTGTGTTTTGGGGGAGGAAGACTTTTTACTCGATTCTCTTCTCGTTTTGACGTTGTTCATCTTTGTCTTTCTTCCCTTCTTGGTAAAGCTCACACAAATTGGCTGTCTCAAAAGATTTTTTTTTTGTGTTTTGGGGGAGGAAGACTTTTTACTCGATTCTCTTCTCGTTTTGACGTTGTTCATCTTTGTCTTTCTTCCCTTCTTGGTAAAGAGCTCACACACTACATGACGACTACCACCCTTTGCAAGTCTGCAATCACTGTCGTTGTGTAGCCGAGAGGCATTTTTCTAGTCTAAACCCACCACTGATGGGATTTCCTGACAATAAACGTGCAAGAAGTAAATTATTGTTCTGGGGTAGTTTTGTACACAATCAAAACATGAATGGTTACAGGTATGTAATAAATATATTGTTTGTTGTGTTACTTAAGAAGCCTGTTAATTAATCAGGTATGAGTTGATACTATCAATAAATTGTTCCGTGTTGATAGGAGCGTATTATTTCTTAGATGCAAAGATTTATATCAGCGGTGGTGGTGCAAACCACACAATAGGAACGCGTTGATTTAACAATGAAAAATGAAAAAGAATCCCATGTTTGTTTTGGTTAATATACCTACCTTCCTACACCATCCCCATGAAATATCAAAATTCATCACATCAAGAGAGACCCACGACACCGAGGGAGTCCCAGTTGTCGATTTGCTTGTCTTCTAGTTAGAAAATGGTACTATTGTCATCCACTAATTCAACTTAGTTTCCATAAAACACGCATTTGGTTTAGTGTAGGGATTCCTTTCGCTTTTGTTAAATTGCCAGAGTAATCAATTTGGATTTCGTATGCATGCACGCTTGTTTTACGGATGTGAGTTCTGTCATTCTCCCGCTCCGTGCTCTCTCTCGCCCTCATTGTTATGCCCTACCACTCCTCCCCACTGGATGTTGTGTGGTGACTGCTGCTGTTGTTGTTGTATTACATTACACCGTGTTATTCCATTCATCCGGGTAGCAACAACAAAAACAGCAAAAAATGGTATCATCAGTAGACACACTCAATGAAGAGACAACCAGTGAGAACGAGAAAGTGGGAAGGGAGAAGAAGGAGAGAGAGAGAGTGAGGGAATCACAAAATATTACCAACAATATCCGTATCATATCATCCCCATCATCGTCATCAACAACCACGTTTTACATAACAAAGGTTAAACAAATAGCATCTATAAACAAATGAAAATAATGTTACGCTACCTCGGTCGCGTTGTCCTTTTTGCATACTCAACCAAGAAAAGAACGTACCTTCTCTCATCACGAAATAACCACCACCTCCTTGCTCACCATTTAGGTTAGCTTAACTTGGCGCGGGTGAGAGAGAGTCAAGAGACAAACACACAAGGAAGCGTTATGTCTTCCTATATATATTTTCCCTGAGCCAGGTATTTATCTCAATTTACGTAACAGGCTGTGCAAAGCTCAGTCGTTTAAAAAGAGCATGCCTAAGCGAAAAGATCTTAGCCAAAAAAAGAGAGTGTTTGTGAGAGAGTAATCATCGTCGTCTCTTGATCATCATCATCATCATCTTTTCCTTCCTTCTCTGTCTCTCCGCACATCTTCGACTCATCGCTATTGCTCGGGAAAAAGACAAGATCCTCCTGGTAACTTGGTTTGTTCTCTGGTGCTGTATACTTGATTCATGCAACGAGTGAAAAAGAGGACGAGCCCTTTTGCTCAGCCAACCGTATAGTTACGGAATAATCCTGCCCGTTCTCTCTAACACGGGCAGAAAGTAGCGCGATCACCCACACTGAAAAAGGCAGTGGCGGTGGGGAAGCTGCTGCTTTACAGCACAACAACTACTGCCACTCTATACACAGTGTTAGCAAGCCAGAACCAGAATGCAGGTTTTTTTTTCTGCTGAGAACCGAAACGCAAAGAAAAGCTGGTGACTGGTAGCGGCGGTGATGGTGATGATGATGATGATGATGACTGCGTACATGTTCGTGTGTGTATGCAAAGCAAAAGCAAACAAGGAGGTTTTACCAGTTTTGTGAAAAGGTATATCAAGTTTCCCAAGGAGAATGCTAGTGGCAGAGAAGGGAGAGAGTGGTAGTAAGCATATAGCCATCACTGCCACCACCTCGATCGTCCCTACTCCACCACCACTACCACCGCTACCAAACATATGACGGCGTCGTTGATGATGATATGATGATGGTCGTCGTCTTCGTCATATCAAAAGGGAAAAAGAGGTGATATGCATTGTAAATTATGCAAATGGACTGAAACTTGCTGTGAAAAGCAATGGGTGGATCACACGCAGTCATACAACAAACACGCCAGCGTGTTTTGTACGAGGGAGCATTTGCCGTTTGCTGTGTGCTACCATTCCATTCAGACATGTTTTATATGTTTGATAAATTATATTAAACTTCTTTTTTACTGATGATGATGATGATGGTAGCAACCTGTCGTAGTATTTTCCATTCATGATCCGTTTATTTTCTTGTTTGTAATATTTTCTCTGGAGAATCTACTGACATTACCCCGTACTCTGAGCTCATTTCTCCGTCGTCTGCTCGAGTATAGAAATAGAGAGTGAGTGTGTGTGTCATATGTATGTGGGCGCTTGTCTAAAGCATAAATAATAATAAAATCTTTTTTCTATTTCTCACCATATGGACATCCATTTCGGAGAGTGAGAGAATGTGTATGAAACGACTAAAACGGACATGACACGGTGAAGATGATCATCATTTTCTTTGGAGTTGTAGTATTATCATCCATTGTCATCATCAACGTCATCACAACCACTACTACGACTATTACCCCATCCACCGCGCTACCGACACGAATAGAAAAGTAGTTGAAGGATGTGGCCCATTATTTTAAACGCGAGTGTGAAGATTTGAACAGGATTTTGGATTTACTACGGTGGTGTTAAGTATGATGATATCCACCACCGAACATGCATAACATTAAATGTATATGTCGCTCTCTCTCGCTATCTCTGCAATCATCCGGGAATGACAAGAGGAATAAAAAAGTGGCGTAGAAAAAGGGGGTGAACTAAAAATGGTGGTATGATGGTGTTAAGCTCATCATTCATACCATGAGCTCTCATCTCTTCTCTCTTTTCTCTGGGTAGTTTGTCGTATTTTTATGCCAAGAGTTTGTTCACTGGCAAAGTTTTTTTTGTACAAAAACATGAAAGAATTAATCTACATTATTTGTCTCGTCTCCTTTTCTTATTCCAGCTTAATTCCAAAGTTGCTCTCTTCTCGTGTCGTTGTGTCTTGGGGTAAATATTATTTTTTAATGCGTGGTCGTGTCATCATGTTTTCTGCACTGTCATTCTTCTCCTGAAATTAAGAGAAAAGAGTTTTGCGTCTCAAAGAACATGTTCCTTTGAAAAATTCCTTCAATTATTACCATCAGAATGAATGACAAAGTAAAAAAAAGAACTGAGAAACATTACTGCTACGAAATTGTTCACATACCTATTTGCATTCACTTCGTTTTGTGCGTATAGCCGCATGTAGCTAACGTTATGTGGATTTGTTGAAAATGTAAGATAGAGCGCTTTGAATTTTTTTAACGATGGTATAAAAAATACATTATGCCACGCTTGATTTCAGGGAATGCATTTGTTCAGATACACTAAAGCTACTTCAGTAAACGCATAATTGCTGTTATATATTGTATACTACCTATTTGGTTTGTAGCGAGAGCTATTACAACCGCTGCGCGGCTGCTAAATAATTTCACAACAGTAGCGCACAAACACAATACAAGCATATTTACAACGGAAGTATGGCTTGATTACAAGTGACAGGTGGGATATTGTAATAAACAGGATAACGTTATGACTTTTACATAGCCACGCTATTACTTTACCATCATACAGCGTCATCATCGTGGGTTTGCCCACAATTCGAAACGAAGATGGTTTCTTGAGATAGAAGAACATCATTTTAGTTATCCTTCCTTACCATGAATGCGGTTACAAAGTTACTTGACAATAAATAGTCTTTAGTGAAATCTTATCAACCCTTCAAACCAAATTATAATGTATGAATATGATTTTGAGTACAGACCATGTTTTTGTAATGCTTCATTACATTACAATATGGCGGGATATGTATGAAAAGGAATGCCAATGCAACGCACTAAAAAAGTTAAGTACAGCACAGATAATCGTTATTGAGGTGAGAGCAGAGCAATGATTGTGTTGATAGATGCGGAACGCCATTATTGGGGTTGAAAAATATCCCGGTAAACTATATAGTCACTGAGTTTTATGCTGTCTGAAATGCTTTTCTCTTGATAAATCTTGAATATGCTCTACACCTCGCATCTCATTTACTTTGTGGTTTACTGGAAATAGCCTAGTATGAGTAGGGATTTTCTTCCGGGGTTCATCCTTTCGAGAGAAACATTTGTCAATAAAAGCACCAATATTTTCTAAATAACGTGAGGTACCCGAAAAACTCATAAATATCAGGTTCACAATAATACATGGTACAGTTGATATGGGAAATTTCCTATATCATATGAACACACAACTAACTTATCCAGCTATACGTATAAAAGGGATAAATTAAATGAGAACTGTCATAGCAGTAAAGTAGCCATCATCATTACAATACAGTATGTACGACGGGTGGGCACACTATAAACATCAGCCATAAACGTGTATTCAAATGATACATGTACTTTTTTTCTCGTTGATGGCGGTGGTGGTGGCAGGCGGGCAGTAGTCGCTATGCGAAAGCTTTTTGTCTACTTTCACGTAGTAACTCGGAACAGGAAGGAAGGGTTTACCGCACGTGCTCTTCTCGTCTCTTTCTCCCTTCCTCCCTTTTATTCCTGCTCACGATGGGGATGACGATGATACCTCCATTTACTGCGTAATGTTTTCATTTTAATATATATACAAACAAGCACCTACATAGAAAGTTATTCCTGTACGTTTTGTCTCTTCTGCGTCGTTGCTCTTCTTCTTGGTCCTCGTATTATTTATCCTTATGCCTGTTTTACAAAAAGTTTTCTCGTAACAACCTGGTACTCTCAATTTAGCTTCCCAGCCACCCAGAGAGGCTCGTTAAGGTGCATTTGACAGGGAAAACTTGTGGTTACTTTGTGAAGTAGGTAGGATCACAACAACAACAACATCAACAGCGGCGCAGTGATGGAGACAGTAGTATAGCCATAATAGGTAGTATATTACAGGCGTGTTTCTTTTTTGTGTGTTTCCTCGTAATAAATGTGTTTGTACATATGGTGGTGTCAGTGGAGAAATCCTTTTCATCCTTGCAGTTGTTCCCCAGAACAGAAGCAGAAGGAAAAAAGTTTTTCATGGTACATCTTTTTTATGGGAAATGTTTTACAACATGCATCGCAATTCATATTACATTTTGGGAAACATATTACGACTAACTAGGTACACCAAAATTCAACTGCCAGTTGTTTTAGTGTATTCACGGAATAAATTGGGCATGGAAGAAAGACAAAAAACGACGGAAAAGAAATGGGAAAGGGAGCGCTTGAAAAATATGTCTGATCAAATTGATCAAAAAAAGGAAGAAAAACATTGCCCTTAAATATATACGCACACAGAATTCAAGGCATAAGCACTACAGCAGCAGCAGTGAGAAATTTTTCTCTTGCCATGTTCCTTTTTTCTCTCTCGCGAAGATAGATTTTATTTTTAAATTTGGTACTGCGTGGGAAACTGCATTTGGCACCAAGAAAAGAGCTCCGTCGAAGGGTGAACTAATTCATGTTACATTTTTCATAAGAGCCGAAGAATGTGGAAAGTGTGCAGTATATATAGCCTGTCGTTTTCGATAGTCGTTTTGCGTGAGTACTCCTTGTTAAGTGAATGCCGACCTTTTTCATTCTCAGCAGGGTTTATTCCAGGAAAGTTGTACATTTTCCGGTGTTATCTCGCACAGATCCAATTTTGCACTTGTCAGTCTGAAAAGATTTACAATCATTGATAGTCAAGGGAGAAGAATAGATTTGCGATTTTCTGGGAGAAACAAGGCTCACAAGATAGATAATCATGTAACTCATGTTACAGATTTACGGCTAACTTATGCTAATTTCCTTGCTGGTCAGTAACGTGAAGAGAATGGATATTTAGAGGGTTGGGGTACACAAGAGACGCTGTTCTTCGCTGTCTATATGAATACATTTCTAAATTCATTTTTGTAACTAAAGCATGCTATAAAATGGTAGCTATAATTTCTGGCAGTGATAAATACTCACACTACTGTGAAATGATATATATTTTCATGTAAACTGTGTAGACAAAGAGGCACTTCTACCAAATGCGGAAAGCCAATAAGGGACCTTTTTAAAATGATAATTTTTCAAAGGAAATCACGAGTTTGTTAATAAATTGTATCTTTTAGTGACAATGCGAGTCGCAGTTATCGTCATTAATGGCAGAAACATGACAAGGAAAAATACTTTCTCGTTGGATAAATGTTTGCATTACACGTGTAGATGTAGTAAGTAGCGCGAAAAAGAATATTCCCGTGTAGCATTCCATTCCGCCTCACTTGACTGACATATATGGTTTTGTAAATGTTTTATTATGCACTCAAGCGCACATCCTTTCGTTTTATGTTGCAAAGGGCTATTCTCCATTCAGAGAAGGAGAATGAGAAATACTTTTTGGATGAAAAAGACAGCAACAACAACAACAACAAAAACTCTATTTTTTAGAGAAGAAAAATATTTTTATTTTTATATGAATTTCCGTTTTTCATCTTTTCTCCACTGACGCCAGTGTAAGACGGAAGGCACGGGGTACATTTCATGTGGCGTTATGGCGTGTAGAAAAGGCTGACTGACTCGACGACCTGTACAATGCCATTTCCCGTGAAGAAAATAGAAAATACACCAGTGTAGTTTAACACTTTCTTTCTTTCCTTGGCTAGCTTCTTGGTATGTACATTAGTAGTTTCAGCTGTTTTTAGGGTTCAGATGTTTGCTACAAATGACGTTTGCCCCAACTTTTAAGTGAAAGTGCCACTTTTATGTACACAAGTTGTATGTACTCTAACACTAAAAAATTAATTCAATGTATGTACATGTACAGCTGTACCTAAACAAATTGACGTAGAAAATATCTTAAATTTCGGATAACTTTTCTACTTGTGCGTCTTTCACGTAAAAATCATAGGTAAAGCGGCTAGCATTAAACTTGTGGCAATTGGATGTTTGACAAACGAGGGGGGGATCTTTCAGTTTACAGAAAAGAAAATGCTGTATTTACCTTGTGAAGAGTGAATGCATACTTTATTCAGAGTATCAGACAGGGTAATCTGTAAATGCCATTTTACTCATGGATAATAAATGAATTGAAGCTCAGCAAAGTGTTATGTATGTATTCCTGACATTCCATTTTTCTCCAAATGTATGAAAATGAAATTGCTCAGATTTTTGTCTGTCTGTAATATTACTTATCACTGGGATGATATTTGCCAGTCTTTTTAATGGGCACGACACGACAAAACGAGAGAAAATATTTTAATACGTTGAATAAACACCAGAGAAAAAATATCACACACATATAAACGACAATCCTGAGAAGTTAAATGACATCTATGCATTACATTAATAACTAGCAGGACTTTGTGTAGCACTCTGAGAAAATTGTATAAAGACACGACTGCAACATTTAAATTTTTCCAGTATCATATTGCATGCATGTTTTCTATAACTGTATAATATTCACAATATTCCATTACAAAAACACATAAACTGGTAATGGGATTACATAGTAGACGCGTTTCGGAAAAAAATCGTGAATGTAAGCATTACTCTCAACGTTTCTTATGTGAACCAGAGTGGTGATTATTGAGAGCTGAGCTAGGTGTTTTATACATGTATGAATCCGAGACAAACAGAACAAAGAAATGGTAGATATTTTTTACACAAGGACCCTGTCCTCGATTTCCCTTGCCTGTTAACGTTGGTAACTTACAAGGGTGTGTAGTTGTGTAGAATCACTCGCTCGTTTTGTGGTACATGTTCGTTCGTTCGCGGTGGTGGTTGTTGTAGTGGATGGAATGAGAAGTGTAATGTCGTTGATGGAAGCCTTTATTTAGATCGGGGTTTTGAAGACTCTTTCGCTTCTTGTTCTTCCTCTCTGCTCCTGGAATATAATCATTAATCTTAGCCGACCTGTCATCCGTCCAACGATCCAACAACATTGAAAGGACTGAAAGGAGCTTCCAGCCATCCATCCATCTACTTCTCTTTACACATCTATTCCTTTTTATTCTTCTCTTCTCTTGAGCCCCGGTTTCTCTCTGTTTCCCCTGTCTTTTTTCACTCGAATATCGTTTATTTTATAGGTTTGCGTATAATTTATCCTCGTGTATGTATCTCCCTCTGCACATTTATAAAATAACATAAATACCTTACATGAACGTAATTTTAATGCTGACAGAATATTGGACGTCACCACACCACTCTGTGGATTCTACACAGGCACACTGTGTACCCGTACATCCACCATGGCTATTCTGTTCAACAACATGGTGTATTATTCAGTTCCATTATCGCCAAAAGGTTGGTGATATTGTGTGGTAATACCAGTAAAATAAGTGGATAGATACTTATTTCTCCGTCATAGTCAGTGCCAAGCACATTTTATTCAACCGAGAACATCCTTTTTGTGACACAAAAAGGACGGTTTGAATTAAAAGGTCAATACACTCGACAGGGTAACATCTCGATTGTCCCAGGTATCCCGAGTATTTTCTTCGTTTTTTATTTAAAAAAGTTATAATTACAAATATCACACAGAGCGGCTTGTTATGGTACACCTGTGGTACACGAACGAACGTCAAAGGGGTTGGGAAATGGAATAGATTTTTGGCGCTCTCGAATGCCATTTGTTGCCGTGTTGTTGGTTTTTGAAGAAACACATGCAGAGCTGCAACAACATGCTGAATGAATCCTAAAGCTGCAACTTATTTCCTTTGATTGGATGAGGTAGTTTTAAGCGTACATCCGGTTCTCTGTTTTATACACGAAATTATTTTTATTAAAAAATAGACTCAACATTTTCAAATGGTGGAACTGTCTCTCCATCCCTTGAAAATTTCTAACCGCCACATTAGCTGGAGAATGAGCCGAGGTTTTGTGTCTTTCATTTTTTCGATATATGTAGATATGCATACATTTTCGGCATTACATTTTTTCCACCAAAAAAAACTCATGTTTGAATATCGGGTAGGTAGTTTAAGAAATTAATGGACAAAAATGAATCATTGATGTTGTTCCTTGATGGTGATGATGAAGAAGAAGGTAATTGAATGTGCAACGTTCATATGTCAGTGTCCTGAAAGCGTAGGAAATGTATAAGAAAGGAAAGACGGAATGACTTGCTAAGATGAATCCAAGCAATTCACTTTTTTCTTCTTTTCTTCTTTGCGATCTTCTCTCGTCATTTTTTTTGCCCAGCTCATTCCATTTACTCATTTTGTGTGTGAGAGAATTCATTTCATGTGATGACGAGCAGTCGACATGAACTTATGTAGTTTGAACGTGGGTGAAAAAAGTGAAGAATAAGAGATTTCACTTGTTCTCAGAGAAGAAGATAGATACACTTGTAACAGTAAAAAATAACGAAAAAAAATCTTTGCGTCCTGATAGAGGGTATTGTGTGGTGTCGAGTGGGTAAATATATTTTCAGCAGCAGACTAAACGAAAGCTTTTATGTCCAGAAGAGATATACGTACCTAATTTATGAAGCAATGGTGTTGGTGATGATGATGACGACAACGATAAAGCAACCAGCACGGATATTCTTCTATCGTGTCTTTACTACCCGTGCAGTTTCTATTGTAGACATAAACAGAAAATCCACCGGCTGACTTGAAGAGTGAGAAAGATAGAGAATGAGATGAGAGCCCGAGAAGAGTACAAGCATTCTTGAGTTCTTAAGAATGGGCGATATTTCATACGTCATTTCGGTCATTTATCTCTGTGTGCACTGCTGGTCTTCTCCTCGTCTTGGTCTTTACATTTTCACGATGAATTCATGTTGAAGAGAAAGATGAGCTGTGTAAGAGTTATATGGAGAGAGAGAAAAAAAAATAGAAAGGAAAGGAGAGCGAAGAGGGCCAAAATGAAAAATAGATTCATCTCTAAACGGATGGACGGATAGAAATGGAGTTTCAGAACATTAGTACAGGTCGTATCACTCTGGGCAGTTCCGTACGGACAAAGCATACAGAGAGAAATTCATAAATGACTTTTAAGATTTGTGAGAAAATTTCTCAAATAAATAGTGCATTGCCGATAATACATACCTCTTCAACATATAACAATGTGATGTATCTAATAAATAATAATAATAATAATAATAGTGATAATAATAAAGAAATGGTCGCGATGTCTTTAAAATCGTGTAACAAAGTTAGGTGGCCGGTGGCCGACAGTTTCCATTAGCTTTGCGTGTCATCATAAAATGTTAATTATTGGGTATGATATTATGGATTTCTCTTGAATCAACCACAAGTGTCCTATACATGGATGTTCGGAAAGAATCGATCATTGATTTCTCTCTCTCCCTCTCTCTCTCTCTCTTGAGACAACACTAATGTGGGAAATCTTGTTAAATGACACATGACAATGACAAGTTTAAGTAGTTAGAGAGGAGAAAAAGTTAATCAAGCTGAGAGTTGTGCGCATTACCCTCTGCCATCACCCCGTCAACTTTCCAATAAAGAACCAGAAAAGGCTGTGCCTATTTTAAAACCAGAATTACTGTAGGAGGACGTTTTTTCTTAAGAATTCCATAAAATGAATTCCCGGGGAAATGCATTTTTTTGCTTGTTTGGTTGATTCCTTTCTATTTTCCACCCCTTTCTTATTGCCTCCTTCTGTACTTGTCAGAATCATTGAAAATGATTGTACAACAAAGTTAAGCTTCGCATATATATCAACCAAAACGAAGAAAAGGTGCATACCTATGTTAAAAAACAAGAGTAACAAACTGTATATATCTGTGTGAGTGTAGTAGTACACGTGCACACACACACAACATGAAATGGTTCCATCATGTATTTAAATATGTATTAGGGTAAACGGATGGGACATAAATCTTGCGCAATCTGGCTGACTTGCCTCTTCTCTCTCGCGCGCGCTCTCTCTCTCTTTCTCTTTACTATTATTTTATACATTTGAACAATTTTGACTGTCACTACTACAATAACTTTTGCAGTGGTTTCATTCCTTCTCTTAGGGTTTGGTGTTAGGGGGAGTTTGCTTTGAATCTTTGGCCCGGCCTAGCTCACTGTTCTTTTCCTGTTTCCATTCTCTCTTTTTCTCTTTCTTTTCCACCGTTACCTCTGCCATGACTGGAAATTCAGATCCCACTCTACCACCACTGCCTCTCTCACACTTGCTTCTAAATTCATCTCATTCATATTCCTATCACCAAGAAACTGTCTTTCAACATCCCACCCTCCTCCTCTTAATCTCTTTCTCTTTTCTCCGTCCCTTTTAATGTCCCTCGGTCTAACAAAAAGGAGTTTTGCTGCTGCTGCTGCCGCCACCCAGTCTTAAACAGGCTTAATGATGAAAACACTCGAGAAAGGAGGAAAAAAGTAGGAAAATCTCTTTTCGCTTTACTGAGAGACAGTGACAAGCCAAACTATCAATTTTTTACGTTAAAATGTGCATATGATAATAATGAGTGGGTATATTGTATATATAGTTTATAGCGCAGTTTCCCCTGGAAAAAAAGTTGGATATCTTGTGCCTGTGCTAATGACGGTAGTTGAAAGTTTGAGCAATAATGGCATATTTCCAGTAATCTAAAAAATCCAAAATTCTACATCAAAATGCCGATATACATACATATTTGGGGTAATTAGAATATAATAATAGAATAGAACATTATCATACACAATTTTCAACGGGGGAGGATTTTAGAATCTTATGATGAAAAACAAAAGTTACTTGTGAACATTTTTGCTGGTACTTTTACACACTACACACACCTCTTTTCATAACAAGCCATATGGGACCAACAAAATAGGCAGTTTTTTTATCAGTGGAAAAGCAGCTATACTGTTGGTAGCTGCGAGAATGGAGCACCATATTACTTTTATGAGCAAGATGGCCATTACAAAAGAACAGCCCCGTATTTTTGGCTTACTTAGTTAGCAACGCTATTTTGTAATAATAATTTCTAACAAATAACCCTCTAAGACAAATTCTTGCGTGCAGCAAAGACTAAAAAGAATTACAATAAAGACGATGATGTGAGGACGGTGGTGGTGGTGGTGGTGCTGATGATGATGACGATGATCATGAAGGATAGGGGGTTGGCTTTTTTCAGAAAAGCATTTCATTTCGCTTTTGATTGCCTCTTTTCATCATCATGCACGCATAGAAGAACAGCAAGCTTGAATTCATCATGCCTTTCTTATTTCTCGCGCTTAGTTTCGTGAGGCATGCAATGGGGACTTGTGTGTGTTTGTATGGTTATTGTGGGATGTTCATGAGAGGGTGATGATGATGATGGCTGCATTTGACGTTGACGAACTTGCTTCACTCACACATAAATTTTTTTTCGACTAAATATTTCCACAAAGGAGGTACAAAAATGGTAGAAGGTACAATATAGTTATATGATCTAGAATTATATAGGGATCCCTTTTTCTATTTAACCATCCACGCATGTATGTATGTTACCACTACTATCACACCACCTCGTCATCCCCATGTATGTGTAGTTGAGGATTCGAAGTGGAATTCAAATGGCAATAGGGAAAAATAAGGGCTTTTCAGGTTAAGAATAAATGAAAAGTGAAATTGGAGAAACAGACAGTAAAGTTGTGCTTTAGGAAATTACAAACATTGAGTTTGTTGTCGATGGTTATGCGAAAGTAATGTATATTTCGTTTTGTTTGGGAATGAAGGGTGTAAAAATCTAAAGGGTTGTTTATGAAGCACTTTAATAATTCAATAGACTAGTAGTTCAGCAGAGTTTTGCAAACAGATCAACCAATACGAAGGTTGAAAGGGAATTATAGCTCAGTTTTTTCATCGTTTTCATGTGAGCAATTCTTTTTATATACGTATTCGATTTAACTTGGGATAAAAAATTGTCGTGTTTTAAGAAGATAAAGTATGTCGTTGATTGGGGCATCTTGGCAGAGATTCCTGACAAGTACTTATGACAGTAATAATAACGCTCGAAATTCTTCTTTCTACATGAATGGCAAAAGTAAACATTTCGCTCTCCGAAATGAAATTTTGGATTATCTATTGAACAATAATCAAATAAAAATGAGACCCTCGGACACAGAAAAATTGAGCGATTGTGGCAAACAAGCGTATAGGAGAGCGAGAGAGAGTAGCAGATATATTGAGCATCTTTTTTGATTTCCACAATAATAACAATAACACTGGCGTTTTTCCTTTATTCTCGTAAAGAGGAATGTACGAGAAAGATTGAGAAAAAATATAAGACTGTTCTTTTTTCTCACAAAGCCATATTGTACACTTAGTAAATTTCATCTATCAAAATGTTTTGTGTCCATCCATTGTTCAAGGATATATATGGGATATAATAATAATACCCCTTCAATTTCACTCTGACGCCACCACCACCACCACTCTGAAAATGGACTTTTTTCATAAGTGGTGGACTTGCGGGTGCATAAGCCTTCAGCAACAGCAGTCGTGGTGGGTTTTATTCTATGGTAGCACACAGAGTAGTAGTTCCGTATGTAATATTGCCATCATTATTTGATGTGACTACTGCTTTTTATTGAAATCGCCAGAGAATGGAATGACTTTGAAGAAAATCTTGAGCCATCATGGCTTATGGTCGCATGTACGTAATTTAATTTCTATACCCCGTAGTACCTAGTTAGGGGTGTGCATTGTAGATTTATCGTTTTTATTCTTATATATACGCGACTGTCTCGTCTTTGCCGTTGATGATGCACCTTTTCTGTCTTTTTTATTCCCACATAAAGTATGAGAGAAACGAGGCGTTTTTATACATGCGTAGTAGTGTACCACAAATGCACAACTTGGCTACCACGTTATACGTATACCCCCTTTCGGTTGGCTGGCTCGTTGAGTGAATGGAATGTGATTGCAAAAAGTGTAAATTAATGGGGCTATTATTCAACGCTATAACTCATCTCATCTGAGTGAGTCTAAAACATTTTTTGTGGAATGAAAGTCGATGCTGATGATGATAATGATGATTATGTTAGGAAAATGAACAGAAGTAGAGACTGTGACTAAGGCGTATTAAGCCGTGAGCTGTTCATACCGTGGTTTTGTTTCCTCTTTTTTTCCTTTCAGCATGATGTGCAGATGAGTAAGCTTACAATGTACCATTGGATCAAAATGAGTTGATATTACAACAACGTGAGGACTTTGTGTTTGACAAGATGGATATTGAAGTAG
>JAHZNB010001977.1:0-11591 GCA_027744295.1 Callyntrura guangdongensis
AACTTAACAATTTTAGTAACCTTTACTCAAAAGTATTACTATTACTTTCCATCATATCGTATAGTATTAAATCCCCCTAAACATTTTTATGCACAACAACATCGCACGCTGTTCCCCATTACCCCGATCCCAAACGTAGTGAGTAGCGATGTTGCAATGGTCCAAAAGGTTGCAAACAAGTAGACCGATGATTGAAGCAGACAATGGTGCTCGGTCGGCTAGACTTGAGAGAGATATTCATCTTAATTGGTACGGCAATAATAATGACGCACGGCATTACTACAAGACCATGCTGTTGCGACTTGCGAGTGGTACTGTGGAGAAGAGGGTAGTGCTACAACAACCTCTGTTTTACGTAGTGCTGCTATTCTGTCCCGTATATTTTTTCCAGTATAGAATATGATTTTTGGATGCTGTGCTGTAGTATCATCTAATTTTAGTAATTTTTTCCTATTCAATGAAAGGGTTGACTTTGTCTGAAGTCTGAACTAGTAATAAATAAGGTGGTAGAAAAAATGAGATTTTCTAGCCCCCGGGGATGAATCTAAAGTATATACCGAGAAAACCACTGTCTCTACGTCTGTCTGCTTTTGTATACGGGCTTGTATAGGTACTTGAAGAAGGCTTTGTTTAAAAGATGAAACAAGATTTTATATTGAAGGAAAAAATTATTAAACAAGTTTTCCATTTTCTATTATTATATCACATACACATGGACATTATATCAATTTTCTGACAAAAGCATCTTCCATGGATGGAGGTAGAAAGGGTTCAATTTAAATGGTAGTCCCAAAAGTCTGTACACAATTTTTTTTTCTTGGTCGCTGATGCAAAAGTAAAGGTAGATGACGCGTACACACAAAGAAGGGTTGAAACTTGGAAAAAGAAGGGATGTAATATGTAATACACAGCAGCGGTCTGTTTGGGAGTGTTTCTTTGGGAGTTAAAGGCATTCTCACTGCATCGCAATGTGGTAAATCTCAAATATCGGACAAGTATAAACTGAATCTTATAAAATGTCGGCTACGTGTAAAAGCCACATATTATATCTATTCAATGTTAGTACTTTGGAAGTAGGTTTATTTGTTGTTAGTTTATGCGCACTACGCAAGGAAAGATGATAAAGAACGCAGTGGTAATGGTACGCAACGCATCACACAAAAAAGAGATCAAACCCTCATCACAAAGAGACCTTTTCCGTTGACTAGGACAGGAGTGGGGGGTTCACATACAATTAAATGCAAGGCTATTATCGGACATTTTGAAAACACCAGAGATTAGAGGAAAGGCACCCCTAACAAAACAAATCCCTGTCGAGAAAATAATTTCAATGGTTATCTTTTTACGCACGGGATATATACTTGGAATTCGAAATATTGTATCTCTCAATCTGTATATTGCATTGTTTGTTACAGAGAAGAAAACTGACATGAAGTCACACAATCCGTAACTGTTTATTTCCTGTCGACCGATGCCGATACTTTCATACTATACCGAACACATCGCTAGTTGACTTTGTAACAACATATTATGATGCATGAAATGAAATCAATATTCCACAAATCGATATGATATCATTTTTCTACCAGTTGAAAAAGTTTATCTAATGATCGGCAGGTACCGTTAGATAAAACGCTATTTAAAAAAAATGTGCGTTATTCTTGCTATTATACTGTAGGTCCAGTGTTTGCTTAAAATTTACGTTAAAAATTCGGACTAATAATAATAAAACGTGAGCTTTTTAAAATAAAAACGCCACTTTTCTCAATTAAACGTTTATCCTCTCATGCTCTCATGTTCTCACCCAGGCCATTTCATGTTGTTTACCATGTTTGTTCCTCTTTCGCTCTTTGTCGCACGTAAAGTAAAACAATATATGAATTTGATTATCAAGAAAAAACCTCTTTCACAAAGGATGCCGCGATTGCCGCGTTAATATGGGAAATATGAGGAGGGGAAGGAAACGGGTTACATAAATTAATGTTCAAAAGCAACTAACCAGGAAAGGTCCCGAGCTGACACCTTCAATTCAAGAAGTGACACGTGCGTTTCGGTAGTATTTGACACGTAGATAAACGTGAAGCTGTTGACTGTTAATATGACCGTTAAATTAACGGATTTTTTTTACCTTAGACAAAAAATGAAATACGTCACGTTTATCTTCGTGTCAAATACTACCGAAACGCATGTGTCGCCTCTTGAATTAGAGGTGTCAGTTCGGAACCTTCCCTGGTAAGTGTTTACCACGCAACTTATTTGCATGCTATGTACGCACAAGTATTGTATAACAAAATTACATTACCAATTAAAAAATATACTCAAGCACGCACACACGCACGCAGAAGTAAAATTCTTCATGGAAAACAAAAATTACTCTTGGGATCTGAATGAGAAAAGGGGAGGAAGATGTTGATTAAAGTTATTATCAAACTATTGTCACCGTTCCATTCTTTCATGCATGTAAATTTCCCGTACTGGTTCACTAGATTCCATATCATCCAGCCAGAGTCCAGCTGTACCCGAGTTCCCCAGTAATGTAACACGTAAAAAATAATAAAAACAGAGAGTCGACCGCGCCGCGGCCCTCTTTTCATCAGTGATGAATCATCACTGTCTTGAAACCAAATACAGTTTTTGATAAATTGAGTCTTCCCAAGCTTGTCCAACAGATGAGGTGATTATGATTATGAAGAACCTGACAGATGCTAGTTCATGCGTCTCTTTTTAAGGAGGTTATGATCGTCATGTATCATCATGTCTACACAAAAAGTAGTACACAGTACACATTATAAGTAGCTTTTTGTCGGTTTAATTGCATGCTGTCATTTAATTACGTTTTTAACGGACAAGGTGAATGAAGGAGGGATTCACTGTTGATGAATGAACAAGCTGGCGAATTAAAAACTTCGGGATCAGTCAACAATCAATTATTGTAATTTACAATACATTTGAAGCCACAAAATTCGCTTTCTTGAAACAATGATAATTGCACGGTTTACGTTCGTTCTGCTTAATTACTGGAGCAATGCCCGTTTTAAAGTCAAACTTCCTCCCACTACACCGTTTTGCTCGTTGTGCTAGAGTAAACTTATGAGAGGGGGAATTGTATTAGACTAACAACAAGCTACATAAGCAATAGTAATGCAACCGTTCACAGCCGTCAATTTCATACTTTCTGGAATCGAAAATCGACATGCTGCTGATGTTACAAACATAATGTGTGTAATTATATGTGTGAAACGCAGAGAGCTCATCAATCGTGAAAAGTGATATAATGAGGAATGGAAAGATAACGCACATTTCTTTCCCACTACTACTATTCCACAATTTTTTCCTTTTGCACTTGGCAACTTCGCACGTCCTGGTTTTAATTAGTGGGATGTACCGTTCGTGTCAGTGTGAAGCTGCTAACAAGATAGCTATAACCAAGTCCGCGCGTTTTTGTCGATTTGACATAAACGCAAGATTTGAGCATCAAGTTTCTCTTGTTTGCACGGCAATATAATTGATTAAGTGCAGTGTGAAGCTGCTAACAAGATAGCTATAACCAAGTCCGCGCGTTTTTGTCGATTTGACATAAACGCAAGATTTGAGCATCAAGTTTCTCTTGTTTGCACGGCATTATAATTGATTTGAGTGTCGTATTCTATAATACGTTAAAGTACAGTTTCAGACATGTGCATTAATTACCTTTGGGCTTCCACTCGACAGACAAGACACCAATAGGAATACCAATATAAATAGGTATTCAAAAAGCGGCGCAGTGAGTACAGTCAGAACTTTTGACTTTCACCGTAAACCGTCCGCCCGCTGAAATAATCCTGTACCACAGGAACTGGGGCAAAGAAAGGATGGCATTGCAAAGTTATAATTATATTAATTAATCATGAAGAGTACCTATTTTACTCTATTTTTACCTTGTACCTTGTAGGTGCAATTCAAATCAACTATTTAGTCGTGGAAAAACTACGTCACGATTTGTTAATTAGTGATTACTACTGACAATTTTATCCTTTTGTTTTAGACGGGGTTTCTGTCTCTTCTGAATTGAGAAAAAGTAAGCCTGCTCAAAAAGCATGTCAATTGGCGCCACTAAAGTGCAAATACAACCCGTCAGTAACGACAACATCATCCGGACCTTAAATCCCCTCTCGCTAGGACAGATCATGGCGTCTCAGGCCCACTCTGGAGGCACCACGACTTCTGTCGCTCAGCAGAATGCGCAAAACGTTGGGCAACAGCTACAGCTTCAGCAACCCACGACCACCGCCACAATTCAAGGAACACACCAAGGTGGAGCTCCCAACCAAATGCAGCCTCTTCAAGTTATTCAGCAGCAGCTGCAAAACCCCCTGATGCACCAGCAATTTTACAACACCCAAGGTCAGTTGCTGATGCCGGGGAATATAGCGTTTCATCCGGGCTTGAATCCTCAGTTACAGGTACTGTCAACTCATAATTAAATCCAGTGTCATATAACGAAAAAAAATTTCCTACTTGATCTCAACAATTAATTACTTGCCCACATTATCAATTGCTAAATATTTTTTTCCTATTTTTATTTTCAGCAACAATTGGCTCCATCAATTCAGGTAGGTTCATAAATAAATATTTTTATGTCCAATTCGTACAATTTAATCGTACAAAGGATATGACAAAAATATCAATTATTTTACATATCATGTAACAGAGACACAAGCAGTAACAGACTTTTTTTTTACTATTAAACAGGTTATTGCTACAGGAAAGCCCAATCAGTTCAATACACAACACATGCTAGCAGCTGCAAGTAAGTGAAACAACAAACAATCTTTTTTTGGAGATTACGCCAAACGGCTAGTTAATAACCACAAGTTGTACAACAACGTAAAAACCATAATAATGTACAATGTATTCCGAGAAACACGAAGAATGATAGCGATAATATTGACTGTGAAACATAACTTTTATTCTGTTTGTTTTGCATGAATTACATCAGCGAGCTACACTATTCCAACGAGTGCAGCAAATAACCAAGCGTATATCATTGGACATCCTTCAATACTGCAACAACAGCAAACTACAAAGCCAGGAGAGATGCAGAAGGTAAAAAGAAATAATATAACGAACAGGATGACTAACTGTATTATGTAGCAGTGCTGTTACGTCTCTTACGAAACTGACTCCAATAAGTAACACTGCTGCTTCTGCTGTTGTTCAACTGTTCTTAATGCTTTTTAGCTTAACTATACACAGTCAGCGCTGCTGGAAATATATAAATGAACATAGAATTTCATAGCACATGTTTTTGTGTCGTACCAAATAAAACAGGCATTTATACGGGTTGCATATATGCAGCAGCAGTGGCAGTTTTTTTGGCAGAAATTTGACCTCATTTTTTCCCTCATGTAATGTATATATATGTGTTCATGTTATTTAGGTGATACAACCGCAGCTTGGAACAACAGCGCAAATACCTACTCAGAGTATATGGGCAATTCCTCAGTTCTTAAATCAGAACTCGATTTTAATACGAGGCACCCAGCCAGACCAAATGTTCATTCAGCAGCAGCAGCCTCTACACAACAATACGAGTACACACCAGCATTTCACAACAATGCGTAAGTAAAAATTAGTTAATAGAACATCTGTGAGTCTGTGAAGATTGATTGTGCAACGTACATGTTCCTTGCGAGAGACGTACGTGGAGTAGCGATACTACGTGTACATTTAACTTTTCCTGGAAAGCGTTTTGTTTTTTGTGTGTGCGGAAAGAAATAACGGTGAGGATTTTTTTGTGACATTTTATAGCGCTGACAGCTGGCCAACTTCCAGCTACGTCTATAGCTTCAGCGACCACGAATGGAGTACAACAGGTTACACCAGCAGCAAGCCCAGGTACAACAACAAACCCACAGTCAGCAGTCGCAGCAAGGGCAGGCACAAAACCAACCTCAGATGACGACGAATAACCTGTTGTCAATCAAGGCCCCTGCCACGTTACAACCAAAACCGCCGTTGCAAATTCAGCCGCAGCCGGCGCAAAATCAAAACGCTAATCAAAATCAGCAGCAATCACAGCAAAATCAACAAGCACAAGCCCAACAGCATCAAACACATCAGCTTGCCCATCAGGCACAACAATTGACTCAGTTGCAGCAGGTGACAATGGCTCATCAACAACAGGTGCAAATGATTAATCAACAAGCGACATCCCAGGCGAATATGATTCCCCAGCAACTATTAGCACAATCCCAACAAACTTTGACAGCTCAAGTGATGCAGCAAGCACAGCAGAGTATGCAGCAGACTCCCAGACAATTGACAATTCTTCCGCAAACACCTCAACAAATTCAACCTCAGCCAGTAACTTTAATTCAACAGCCTCAACAGCAGACAACAATACAACCACAGCCAATTAGACCTAACTACAGTACAGCAACCACTATCAGCACCACCACACACTCGCAAGGTATTACAACTACAGCTGGCCCTCCACGTGCAAAAATGCGGAAACCAGGTGTTGGGAGAGGAAGTGCAAGTGCTTCTCCAACACAACAGGCTAAAACAATGTTCCCACGTCCGACAATCCCTACCACTATTTCTCCCCTTCCGCCTCAGTTGAAGCCGGCACCAACTCAACAACAAGTTGGAGCTACCTTGACTAAAGTACCGACACAGGTATCTAATTCCCAGTCTAGCCCTGTGAACAATCAGCCGTTGAAAACCATCAATCTTGCTGCTTTACACACACCAACTCCAAATCTCCCTGATGCTACACTAACTCCACTCATACCTCAACAAGGGTCTCAAACACAATCCCTTCAACAACAACAACAACCTCCACAACCGGTGCAAGTTTTTCCTACAACCACCACTCAGTTACCTAGTCCTAATATTAGCATAACGCCAGCTCCACCCCCAATGAAAAAGGAGGAGCCTCCCAATGAAAATGTGACTCCACAGACCCCCCAACCACCTTCTCAACAACAGCAGCAAAATAACACTCATATGCAGCATGGTACTGAAGCAAAAAGGTAATTTTAATAAATTGTCGTCAAATAAAATGGACAGTTTTATTCATTGTTGAATTTCGTACGCACCGCAACATTAGTTAGTGTGTTGGAAAGATAGATTGTAATTGTAAATGGTTGGTCTTGTAAATTGCTTTTAGTGAAAACGAAAAGGAAAATGCAAAAACAGAGACTGCTACTGATGACGTTGAGGATGGCTCTGGAAAACAGAAGCTGCCTAAAGCGCTTGTAAAACCCCAGGTTCTTACGCACGTCATAGAGGGTTTTGTTATACAGGAAGCATCAGAACCCTTCCCCTTGGGAAGAAACGGCGATACAGATGAACCACCAAGTAAATATGTTTTCTTACGTGATTGATTATATGTTGATGATCGGAATGGAATATAAGCACTGTTGATTTCGGTATCTCATATTTGTTCAATTAATTTTTCAGTGAAAAAAGTCGCTCTCTCTGGAGAAATGGGCAAATGTGAAATGTGTGGAAAAATTGATTTACGGTCAAAGTTCAAGAAAAATAAACGTTTCTGCTCGTCACAATGTGCAAAGGGAATGAAAGCTCAACAACAGCAACAGCAGTCACAACAACAGTCCAATCAAATACCCACATCTGTTTCCGTTAATCATAATATTTCCAATAAAATCAGTGAAAACCATGTGAAATCGAAAGGAAAGAAATCGGTATGTGACTCACCTAACCAGGAAACTGACTGCTTCAAATATTTTATGCGTGTGCTCTAGGTTCAATTTTCATTTTGTATTTTTTAATTTGTAGGGTGACGGAGAATCTGAACTCACCGATGAAACCAGCAGTTCTGTGGGTGAACCATCGTACATGTCTCCATCTAACGACCATCAAGATGATGAGCCTAAAGTAGTGATAAAGGCCGGAATGGGCAGTGCAAATGGTGACATGAATCAATCAAAGTAGTAGAAAACATTCTCACCAAAAAAGAAGCTATAGCTGATGACACCTTCCAAAACAATACAATGTGTAGCAAAATTTAAACTCTTCAAAATCTGCAGAAGTTAGCAATATTTTAGAAAGAAAAGACCTTCAAGTTAAACCAGTGTTTTCGTAGGGGCGAGGGTGAGAAGTTACACTAAACGCATTTCTATATTATACAAAGTGTTCAGTTCAGTTAATATAGCTACATATTTGTTCATCAACCAGTGAAGACTGGAGACTCGTGAATCAGTGAATATTTTCAATTGTGTAGTTCATGTCCTTGACCAATATGAAACCTTTAACCTTTGTGTGTTTACCTAAAAATTATTGCATGCAATTTTAGTACTGTACGTATTAATTATACTTACCGATATTGAAATTTTTTTCACGTGGTTTCTAGTTTCTGGCTTCCGATGACGCAAAAGTTTTTTAAAATTTGTTTCGTGAAATGTACAGTGTGAACTTGAATCCTGGTGCGTCAATGTGTATACCTGTAAAAAAGAAAGAAAAAAATTCAACATTATTTATTTATTCTTGTTACGAATGACCAACAATAGTATTACGAAGTGTAATTTCTAATGTGATGAATGAATGATCTATTTTTTCCATCAATTATTAAATTCTGTAGCAGACAGTGTAATGTAATATCACATTTTTGGAGTCTCATATAATATGTATTTACCAAAAAGTAGATAGCTAAATGAACTGAACCGGCGTTGAATTGAATTGTACTGAATTCAGTATATTTCATTTCCTTTTAGAACATTAACTCTGCATTCTGCATTCGATTCCTAATTATACTACGCGTGTAAAGATTTCTGAACGTTTTTACATTTCAGTTAGTAGGAATAGTTAAAGAAACTAAAGTTAAGAAATGTATCTAATTGTGGAAGTACATATTGTTTGCTAAAATGCCAGCGATAGTGATTAAAAAAACTTTTGTAGAATGCCGTTAACTTGTAAACTTCACCGCACGCATTTAATTGCTAGTTGTAGTATAGTTTTTTATGACAAAGTTGTACATTAAACATGTATTAAATAAAACTGACGTATTTGCTTATACGAATATAAACTAATATTTTGATATATTTACTAGGCTTTATTATTAATGTATTGTTTAAATTGTGAACTAGTATAATATACAGTACGTTAAGTAGATTAAGAACTTGTTTTTTTCATCATAATAAACGAAATAAAGTTATGAATGAACAGTAAAAATTTATTTATGTTTGTTTATGTATATTATTTAAAAACTTACCCGACATGACATCCGTGGTCGGTGGCGTTTGGCGTTTTCCCCACAAAGATCTGTTTTGTCCGAGATATCTAATCACTGATTAGTAATCAGTATTTTTTATCCACCGGCAATTGCAATTGCCAGGCTGGCGACTGGTGTGCATATTGGCGACTTACACAATTGACAATAATAATAAAAAAAATAGCTGGCAATAAACGATACAATGAAAATTGTCTAACGGCTGAGTAGTCTTTTTTTTAATTCAAGTTCAACCCATACATAGCATCCATCCATCTTTTTGAATTGAGCGAGACACGGAAAATGAGTAAAAGCGTTTTACGACGCGCCAAATTAAATTTTTGAAACGAAATGTTCCTATATTTTTATGAACCCTGAACCCAACCGATGTGTGATGACCTTTTTACTTCGAATTCCGAATGTAGGCATCTCGGTTGATTTAAGACTTTCATTTTTTCGGTTTCGCTTTTAGTAGTGCAATGAGTACAAAGCGATAAGATATTTTAACTTCATTTAGTTTTCTGAGTCTACTTAGGTACGTTGTTTTGAATTAATCAGAGAACAATCTCTAATCACAATCGTAACATTTCATATAGTAGGAATTAAAGGCTAAGTGTAAAGGTGTAATAAACGTTAACTTCTAGTGAATTTTTTGTTAGCCTTCCTCCACGCCCTTCCAAAGGAATACATAGTTGACAGTTATCCAAATTGATACATAATTGATTTGCAATTCTACGATAGCTAAAAAGGTGATAGTGGACACAATTAACAGAAGGTAGTGGTAATGGAAGTTTGCTCATTAATAGCTACTTATTGGAAATGGTCATACCAATATATAAAAAATATTTGGAAATGTAGCAACTGAAATGGACGCCAAAGAAGGTGACACCGAGGAATCTGTCACTCCTCCAACGGTCCCGGTTCCAGACGCCCCTCCAGAAAACAAAAATTCCGAGGAGGATGAAGAAAGCGTGGAGTGTGGTTTTCTAGTTGACCGCATCTCTACAATGCCGTACCGCAAGGCTAAGGATCGAGGTGAAATTCCCTTTTGTGCGTTTGCTCCTGTTTCCACTGAGGAACTGTTCTTGCTGAGAATACAAGATTGTTCGGACACAACTCGTCACGTACATAACATAGCTTTACTTTACCATTGTTTGAACATAAATGCTTTTATTCCCCAATTCGAGAATTCATTACCCAAGTATGCATACAACCACACTAGATGCTCGTTCCAGCCTCGAAGGAAGATGTATTCGATACTCCGGGAGCTGTTAAAAATATAGAAGATGATCAAGAACACGGTAATGAGGACGCCATGAACTACGAAGTAGCAATTGTCGCCATTGCGAGGCAAATATACAGTGATGAGGACAAACGGCTTGTCGTAAGCTTAAGCTTAAATATCTACGCAAGCTGAGGCTTGTAATTAGATTTGCATTTGTAATATTTTGATCGTTTATCATTATAAAATTGCGCGTTCCATACATTGACAGGTTAGCGTGGATCCTCCTTTAAAGAAAGACAAAAAGAGAATTCAGATGGTGAAATTTCTTACAGTGGATAAGTTTGCTGACTTTGCGTTCTTGGGATTTGTGAGTTTTAAAATTAAAGCAATTTTTTGAATTGCAGCGGTTCCATACCGATTTACTTTGACTTGATACGTTTCCTTACGTAATTTCAGGATGGTAATGTGAGTGAATTTGCGAACAATAACAGTAGTAGCAGTNTTTTTGAATTGCAGCGGTTCCATACCGATTTACTTTGACTTGATACGTTTCCTTACGTAATTTCAGGATGGTAATGTGAGTGAATTTGCGAACAATAACAGTAGTAGCAGTGGCGATCCAACAAACAAGGAAAACCGCAACCCTGCTTCCGCTGAGAGTACTCAAGGTCACAAGTCGCAGTCACAAGCGGAGGAATCAAACCCTCTGTCCACGCCAGCCATACCAATTAGTCTAAAATCGCCCCCAAAGGCACCAGCTAGACGAGGACGAGGTGGACGTCGAAGACTGAGTCGGAAATCTCCTTCAGGCCAATCGCCCAAACGTTCAAAAGTCTCTCAAATGCTACAACCCCAACCTTCTGCACCGCACTTCTTCCCCAGTAACTTTCAACCACTCGCTGGTGTTCCGCATGATTTTACGAACGAGTTTGCTCAAACGTTAATAAAATTGGAGCAAAGCGAGAGGGAAGCTCAGCAATTTATTGCCCAGACCTACCAGATTCCAGTCCCGCCAATTTCTATTCCTACTGATCCTTCACTGTACGCCCAGGATTCTTTTGCATGTAATGACCTGTCCATGATGCAAGTTCCGACACCTGTTAGTGAAGTCACAATCAGTACGACAGAGCCAGGGGCAGATATTGGGGGTAA
>JAHZNB010001978.1:0-12940 GCA_027744295.1 Callyntrura guangdongensis
TTGATCTGTTTGCAAGCTTAATCTAATAGTGCTGACGGGGCTGCATGCTTTTCAGCATGACATATCTTACAGAGAACAGGAGCCGTGTCTACTTCATTTAATCAAGTATTAGCACTCGCAGCAGGATTTTCCAGAATGTTTAAAAATGCTAGTAGAGTTTTTGGGTTGTTTAGCCCGACACGAATGGCAGGGGCATTATAGTAACTAATGCAGCAAACAGGTAACTTTCCCTGTCCAGTCTTTTCAGGTCATCGATATTCATCAGTTCATCTACTTTTCCCACCCGTATCCGCTCTGCAGCAGCGTCTTTACCATTTTTGTTGGCCCGTAGCGAAAACCCATTTCCCGTAAACTTTCTACTGCTTTGGGATTTGGACGAAATTCGCGTTTTCGAACTTCCATCAATCCTTGCACGATTCCTTGCGGGTGACACAATATCTCTGGAGGCTGTGGGAAAGTGAACTGAGTTCCTTCCACTGGTTTATTAGATGTAGCTTTCAAACGATTCTTGATTCTGGCATGCATTTCGTTGCAAATGAGATCTGCATCCTCGTAGAGAAAGTAAAGAGAAATTATTATTATTCTGTGAGTTTCATTTGAAAGTCCACTGCAGACTCGGAGAAATCGAGGAGATCATCTTGAAGAAAAGAGTGATGCTCATGATGTGAATGAATCTGTTGCTGTGTGGATTGAATAGGTGTTTGAGAAAAATGGAAGGTCATTGCATAGAATAAATTGTATGGCATATACATACACTTTGGTAAAAATGTGAAACAAATAACATGACTGAGCAATAACGGTGGTGTGTTGTTAGTTGCTACCTAAGCTCATTATGAATACAGTACTGAACTTAAACTGTGCGTCTCTGATGAAAGTTACTCCATGTCGTATTAACAATCAACCGGTTAATCAAATATGTACCAGTCAAGTACCCCCCAGACACACTCCCGTATTCCCATCTGACATCAAAGTGTATGCGGTATACCTCCTCTTTCTTATTTGCTACCAGATTTGGATGAGAAAACTTTTATGCGTACTTTTGCGAAAATGCGTGCAGTAAAATAGTGTATATAAAACGAACCCATACAAACAATATCGCACTTTCCATACAGCATGGCTTTTGGTTCGCAAACACTTGAGATATTCAGTATTCGGTATTGGTTGAGCATAAACATGTTCCTCTACCCATCGCAAATTTTTGAAAACCACAGTATATTTAAGTAATATTCCATGTACGTAAATGCTCACTGCACAAACACAACGCAAAGCACGGTATGACCGCTAGCTATGTCATATTGCAGTACCTTTCACCACATAGCAAAAAACCACGCACTCTTTCCAATACTCCGCTATTACTATATTCCATAAATTTTGTGCTCAAACACATCACTGTATCTGAATCAAGAGTTTTTGTCAGTTTCATTATTATCATTTTACTCTATGTATGTATCATGAAAATGTGTGTACGATTTTGTACACTGTCAATGTAAAAATTGTCTACGTGTACAACAATATACGAAGATAAAACAAAGCATAAAAGAAAGTATTTAGGTTTACATTCACCAGCCATAAAACGAATTCAACCGTTTCATGTGACCACGTTCAGTGTTGACGATGATCATTATGACGTACTTACTGTAGGCAAGACTGTTTTCCCTGACGTAGAAAGTTTGATCTGATTACATATGTATAATATACAACTTTCTACCCAATAACCAATCGTATCGTCGATCCTCTTAAAACGAAAACGATGAAAACATCAGAAATGCATCTATTAAGCCATCTGGTATGTACTTTGGTACCCATCTATAGAGATGCACAATTGAGAACCTAGAGAAAGGAACCACTAATCATAATGCATACTATTACGGGTAGATGTGCGTTCCCAATGGTATATTTGTACCTATATCCTTTTCCGTGTCGTTATCCTGAAAGTCATTGGTATGGGTATGCATATTATGTAGTTTCTGTAAACCCATAAGAGTAAAATTTAACGTAGGTCGTCTAACGGCCTTCTAAGTATTTCTGTACTTATGAACATTACCTACCGCCATCATGTTATGTGTTTTGAAGCAGCAGAATCATTTTAGCGAAGCGTAGTTAGTACTTACCATACCACCATGTTACCAATAAGCGTGCTTACTATGTGCATGCCTATGAAAGTGCCTAACAATTAAATGTGGTGAGTATAATATGCTTGCATTGTATTGTTAGCCGTAAAAGTTAGAATATAAAGGAAAATAAAATTAAGTCAACCCATTTTCTATTTCATCGTGATCGTGTGAATTCATATCCGCTATCCACACATACTGTGTGTATGGGATTACAACAAGAACACTTCGTCAACAGTAACGCATCGTGTACGTAGTACGTAGTATGTACATCGTAATATTATGTGTGAAACTTTGGTAAACTGACTTGGAATTTCGTACCATGAAATTAGGGTCCACACGAAAGTATACAAAAGTTCGGAGTGGTTCGGCAGAGGGTAACTTTTTCACAAGACCTGAACCAAAGAAGAAGTAAGAAACGGAATGTTAATGGTAAAAGTATATTCAAAGGCGATAAATTATATACAGAACTTAAAAGTAAAACCCAGGAAAATGAAATTCGTGTATTTAACTATCGTTTTAATTACGCTTGTTTGATATTTACACAATTTGATTATACACAATTACTGAAATATGTATATTGACTTAGGCACAGCTTACGTACAATACGCATTTTTTATTACGTCTATATCAAATTTTCGTAAAACAAACAAAGACCCAAGACGGGCTGAACGGAAGTGAAAGTAATGTTTACTTAATATTTAGATATATAAAGGATAGAATTTTAAAGAATAATAATGATATTAATGCTGCTGTTGATAATATTATGCAACAATGGAAGTAATGTGAATAGATTCAGCCTAAAAATACACAGAAAATCTTTGCTTTTGTGCTTTCTTATCACTGCATATTACCAAAACTATATGATTATGGTATTTAAATACACATAGGTACATTACAATCTTTTATTCAGCTCTAGGGCAGAACTTAATTACATGGAAGCAAAATTAACATGGGTTAGATATGGACAAAATAAAAGACAATAAATTAGAGGGATGAACGCAATTACAGACAGTGTTATTAGACGGTGTGAGTTTCAGAATGCTTTCTCCGGTATGCCGGATAATTCCGTGGATAATTGCCTTAATTGTATGCAATATATAACGGGGAACAGAACAGCAAGCTCGCGGGTAGATTTTTTACTTGAAATAGTTAGTTCGATTCTAATTACATCGATAAATGACTTTTCATATCGGGTTCCTCCGGGGAATATGAAACGTGTCTACTAGAACTAGAGCTCGCCTTAAAAGTGAAAGTACAGCTTCTCTACTAATGTGCTTTAAGAAGGAGAAGAAGAGCTCCAAAGCCATTAATACCAGTGGATTGGAGCTTGAATTTTGTTCTATTTTCTATTACAAAACAGTTGAGTCAAGTACTAATTTTACCGTAAGTAATCTTACTACCAACCAAAGCATCATATTATAATGTAATATACTTTAGTACAACAACAAGGAAGCAATCTGTATGCTCGTCTGCCGTCTCCAGGATCACCTAAAACCAAAGCGTACATATGTGTATGAGAAGTCAGTAGCCAGCCAACCGCTTTGGAAGTCGGCCCAACGATCTCCGCCGAGAGAGGGGGTGTATGAACATACTCCTTTCTTGCTTTCTTTCTTACTGCTACATTCTGATGTAAATAGTAATGTTTCATGAATCTCAAAAGTTTTCCCAAGCGCCTACCTTGCCTTCTGTCTTGTTTATACCCATATATCTTTCTATATATTGGGATGGCCACCTTTTCTTAAGGATGATCACGGTGCGTCCAACCACCGTCACCTTGCTATGTAGATACAACAACAAATACCTGTCTTCCCCCGTCATCTCCTTCCACCACTCTTGTATTTGATAACTATGTATTGCAGTGACAAGTATTGAGCTGCGTGCTCCAGTTAAAAACTGTTGGTAATATGTATTACGAAACAGAGCAGCTCAAATGAGTGTTTCTCTCGGAAACGAGTAATAATGGTAACTGCAATATACCAAACCAATCCATTCATGCACAATATAGTGAAGGATTTACCTTTACCTACATCATGGCTGAGGTCTGAGGTTCAGTAGTCTTTTTGTTACCAGTAAACTTACAACTTTGATCCTAAAACAACTTCAGCTGCTGCTGCTATCAGTATACTGTACCACCACCGCCACCAAATACAGAAGCATGTACCTGTAATATATACTTGGTACACACACACACACACAAACAAACAACACGAGTATAGGTAATGGTGAAATGTACAATTTTCTCTTCCCTCTTCCACTCCATCCATTCTTAGAGGACACGTTGTGCCGTTTGTTAGTTGCCAGACTGCATGAGCTGTAGCAAGTTTGAGTACGAACCTCGCACTGTTTCGCACAATCAAAATCTTAAGCCAAAGAAGAAAACGGGGTTAGTCACTTCTGAGCTTTCACCTAACAGTTTTCTACTTTCTTTCTTGTGCTAGTATATAACTAGTATTACTCTGTTGTAATGGACAGGACAAGAAGTGTCAATATGACACAAATTTCCCACATGCGAGTCGTTGGGAACTTGTACATCATAGGTGACCATGACTTAGAGCAGGTCATAGTTTTGACGGATGTAGGACTGTTCTCGGTTTAAACCACTGCCACATTTCTGTAACTTCCATATGTTTTGTCACTTTCATTTCACCAAATAAAAGTTGCAAGGTGTAAGTGCACGCACATTGAAATTACACAGAATGGCAGTTTGAGTTAAATAGGACAACAATAAAACGTCAAAGTTTTCCAATTTCTGGCAATTGAAAAGACAGAAACGTAACGAATGAATTTTGTACACAGAGTCTGTAACAAGTCCACCATTTATTAATATTATCACGGTTTCTCATTTATGCTTCCCGGTTTTGTTATCATTTGTGGTGTTATCAATTTTATGTGTAATTTTACACAACGGGGAAATGGTAATCCATTTTTCGATGTCTACCAACCAATACATAAAATATACATACCTAGTTTATAAACTTTAGCTATGAATCATATAGCATGACAAAGTTACTGTTGATGGGAACGATCGTAAATTCGGGTGGGTCGTGTGTTTCTAGTTTCGACAGTGTGGTGTGCTGTCTAGAATATAAAGTAAGTGCACAAGAACAATAATATTTACAATAATAACAGTTATTATTATCAAGCCTCGCACCGCTATAACACTAGCCAAAAAGAATTACTTTAAAAGTAGAACACGTAGTTACTTCCACACGGATTTTATGAGTCGTGTTACGAGCAGTGAAGAAAGCGTCACTCCATTCACCTGTCTTATAATCTTTTAACATTGCAGATAAAGAACTCCATGGCCGTTTGTTGGTGAATGCTATAATAAATAAGAACATGATATCAACAACTGACCCTATGCAATATTTATCAAACTGGTGGTGATGAGTGATGACGATGGCGATGCAAATTACGACTATGTGGCGGTATAACGATAAAAAAGGATTGTGGAAAAGCTTGACATTGGTTTGACGCGTCGTAGACGGGGAAAACGTAACATTCGTTAGGAATGCACATTCCGCGAATAAATATATTATGATAAGGTTGTGCCCATGAATTCAGTAAACATGCCTAGTATACTTGCTGCGTGCTTATGATAAAGGATATGTGGTAGTGAATAAAATAGACGAGGAACATGCAGCCCGCCTGTCTGCACAGGCAAATATTTTTCTCCGCATAACAGATTGTTCACAATGTCTTGTACCGTGAATCGTGAAATGTGAAAGAATGCTGGGGAAAGACAACACGAGTGTCGTCGCGAAGAAAAAGGAACAAAAGTGAAAGTTGATACGTAAGTGAGTGCTTTTGCCACTTTCTCTTTTCCGGAATAGATACTAAATGATATGAGAGTTAAAAGGGTAGTAGTATGATGAGCTTACGGAAGGGTATTATTGTTGTTGTACAATTTATTCTTGTTTGTACAAGGAGATTGTGCTCTCGTTTGGAGTAAATATTGCATTTGCATCTTCAATTGAAACCGCATTCGTTTTTCATGAAAGGTAAATAAAGATATTCCACTGGTTTATGTTTGCACTTAGGGAGCTAAAAAGGAATAATATTATCATCATATGTGTAGCCTAATGTAGTATAACGAAATAAATTTACATTCTATATAAATGTGTTGTACTTAAATGGATGAAAAATTTGAGAATACGCACAAACAAGGGCAGAAGCTCTGTTATAGCCATGTTACAGTTAACTTAACCTTAGGAAATCCCATTTTCCGTAATTTATGGGGCAGTATATTTATAAAAGAATATCTGAAAATACCGACATTGCTTTTAACATAGTCCATCGTGCACCCCTTGTGCACCGCTGCTTTTGTAATAATGAACAACTGTCACGCACGCTCTTAAATATGGCTTTCATTATTTGCAGAAAAACCAGAAAACATGGCTATTATACACCAATTATAAACAATATCCGTAATGAATGTGCACATGGACAGCCCACATTTATGCTGTACCTAAATATAAAAATGTAATGTACCCCATTATCAGAAATTACAAAGCAATTACTAATTAAACAATTATTTTGAGGTTTCGATTTCAAATGACGTGTTTAATACGAAATCTTAATTAGCTTAAATGCTGGAAAGTTAACCCAAACGACTTATAATCTAAATATTAGTTGGGTTTACTGTGAATTTTTATAAGGAAACGTCTTTGAAATAAAATAGAACACCCGTTTTTCTATAACGTCTTCATCGTTTTGGAATCTTCGTTTCCAAAATAACACTCTTGTTTTGACTTGACTATATATAGTCGTTAGATTTTTACTTACAGACTTGCAATGCGTCATACAAGACTTCAAGCATAAAAGATAAGTCGATTGTGTATAGGTGTAAAAGAAAGACATGTGAAAGACTCAAAGTCACAATCATGATATTCTGGCCGTTCCTCACAGTCAATGTAAAATCCATACACCAGTCCCAAAGTGGATTATTTACCCCAGAGTTTTGTAGGCATTATTAGTTTGTATCATAAGTGGAACAGTCGTTGAGTCACTCAGTCAAGCTGATCCAAAGTTGGGAAAACATCATTTTCATTTTGAAACACAGGTTTACAACATGAAAACACTAGCGTAGTCACCGGATATATGTAGCCCCTCCTAATGGCTAGTCCAAGAATTTATTTTGCTAAAATTTCGGAGGTGCATCGCGCACTTTCATCTTAATTTATAAATTGTCTAACCAATTTCATGATTTCTGGGGTAAAGTGTGATACGCATATAAGCGCTGCGCTCAAAAGTACGAATTTTGACGACTTAAGCTTATGAAATGGGGATTATTTACAATATTCATGATCTACAAAATGATACTCAAAATGAACATTTTGAAGAATCGTGACAAAATTTGTTTGCGCTCCACGCAAACCCCTGTTCTGGATATAATTATAATGTTGCGCATCCCTCAAATTCTTGAGCTGGCAACGTGCTTGCCTAAAATCCACATTTCATATAATGGCCGTCACTCACATAGCATTTGACCTTTAACCATATTTTCAGGAGGTTCTAAATACAATTTTAATTTATGGCATAATTAAAAATACGCAATTCTGAGACTTCTCTAAGGAATGAGCGTTTATCTAAACCAATTTTATAGACTTTCTTAGAGGGACCTCGTGTAATTCAAACTTTTATAAATAACTGTAACAGTTTCAGTCTCTTTGTATAAAATACAAGTTAGACTATTTCACCAAAGTCCTGAATACTATCTTGGCATCAAAAAATAAAAATGGCTAATTGAAATTATTTGCCAAAAATTAAGTTAAAAGTTGTGGCTAGAACGAGTGATTTGTATTCGTGAATAATAGTCAATATTAACACTAACATAATGTAAAAAAGGTAGATAACATCAGTAAATGATATTAACACAACTATAACTGCAGAGGTAGAAAATGTCATGTCAGGTGCCAGACCCTCTATCATCTATGTTGTAAAGCAAATGTTAAAACGCGACATTATTATTATTATTTTCTTTATTGCAGATACTCGTCACACATATCATGTTACATATAAGTAGGTATTCATATACTTAACGTCGGGGAAAATGATAAACGAAATAGGTATGTAGTAAAATACTGTAATGAGCTACTGCTGCTGTCATTATATTGTAAATTACCTAACTTTAGCTTGTTCACTGTACAGTTTAAAACACCATGCACCAGTCTACATGTTTAAAAAACAAGCTATGGTATAACTAGGGAAGAACTTTAATTCACTTAAATACTCTCATTTTCCCTAATTATGACCAAGGTTCGGTTTGAAAATTGACACAATTCCGAATTTATTTGATTTCTTAAGAAAAATCTAATGAACAAGCATTGAACATCAATCCACTAGAAAAAAATCCATTACAATTTTCGCAAATAAATATCTCGTTATAAAACTAATTTAAAAATGCCTGCAAATTTCATGTTCTTAGTTTTACGTTTTGTGTATTAGGGGATATTTGGCACTTTATGTAATGTATTTAAGGACGGTGCATTAAATTTGTTTGAAGGTATGGGTTGAACATTTAATCGTGCAAGTTTTGTCGTTTTGTATCAATACCTAGCACCATGGACGACACCGTACGCGACTGCTAATTCATTAACCAAAAAGAAAGTGGGAAAAGCTTTCCGTGCATTAAGCAACGAAGCAATCTAACTTTTTTGTTCAAAGTTTCAGAAAAAAAGAGGAATATATACTACGAACTAGCCAGTTTTTTTTTTGTTTTCTTGGGTAACAAATCCTTTGGTTCAAATGCATATTATACAAACAACAAAGTTTTCTTTATTTTAAACCATAACCTGAATATCCTGTAAAAGCCTGGTAATGCTAAAACTGGATGCCACATGCTCATATAAATGGTTCCAAACCGTCGTGTGTTCTTTGCTCGCTCGCACTAGCAGTGTTATATCTATTCTCCTAGATCTTTTAAGAACATAATACTAACCAGGTAAGTTATTTCATACAACGTTGGCGCATTCTGTGTTTGGATTCCGCACTTCATAGTTGAAAAAGTTTGTAGAAAGCAATTAAGAAGTTTAATTTAAATTCTACATTTTTTTGCTGTTTTAATGGAAGACTTTCTTCGATGAACAAACGAACCCATAAGATGAAGTCCAACTTTAAATGCTAAAAGTTGCGCTACCCTGCCAGCACTACCACTACTGTACACGATGAATAAATGTTTCTATACAACATAGTACATGTTTATCGTTGTATACTACGTCATATAAGTTGTAAGGGAGCGAAGAATGTTGTTAGTTTTGTGGTTTCAAAACCATGTGCATAGTTCTTAATGATGGCCTTTATGGGACAGAGGAAAGTTCTGCTTACTATGTCCCGGTTCTCACATTCTATTCATTTACTACTCGTGTTGTTATGTTCAGCACCAGTTCTCGACGAGGCCGTACCATCATCATAATCAAAATGGCTTATATGCGGTAGTAAGCTTGCTAATACCTGCCATTAGTTTTACAAGTAAATAAAGCAGAGGCTTATTTTTTTTCTCTTTCCTTTCTCCTTGATGACTTACGTCAATCTATCCTTTGAGGAAACACAGCGTTGGTGGTGGCAAGCTTTGTGCATATTACAAAAGAAAGGTAACCCTGGTTAAGGCATACCGCTTTTCTACTACTACAACTACCACTACACAAAACACAACTGACCTAAATTTCTAATGTTGCTGACAGAAAACCGTGTGAGAGAACACTTTTATTCACAGCGCAGCACGAGATTCGTATATGACATAATTCTCTCTCCTCTTTACTAGAGGTAGACTGTTTTCTTTTTAGTTATGGTGGTTGGGTGCCATACTACTTCACTTCAGCTATTGCTTCTTCTACCACGGCAGAAAAAAAACTGCCTGGTTTGTTAGACATGTTTTAACGTGTGATGTTAACGTGGTTGTTTGTATGAAGAAATAAATAGTGGGTTGCTGGTTGATAGTAGCGGAACGTAATGAAAAAATGACAGGAGTAATGTTTTATATGGTAGAGAAAATGTTTAATGTATTTCCTCTCATTGCCTTGGCCCACTGTACATGAAAGGTTTAAAATTGCGGTTCACAGCCAGCGTACACGGCGTGTATACGATTTGTCTGCACCTACATAAAAAGAAAAATAGAATATGCGGCAAAACATACATACTTGATGGCTGGGAACACATGGGAAAATATTATGTGGTGTGAGTGGATAAAAAAGGAAAGCACAGACGCTGGCTCAAGTATAAAAAGTGGATGAAGAAGAGAAAGCGTTCCCTAGTTCTTGCTCTTTTTGCCAATCGCAAGCAGAGGGACCAGGCGACCGGTCGAGTTCACTAACCTCAGAGATCGTTTCCAAGTTTCACAGAGAATAAAATAAGCTGAATAACGGAGAACTGCTACAATACTACAGTAATATGTTCGTTAAAAAGAGCGAATCTGTTGCTTTTCCTTTGTGAGACGAGGTAGGATCTATTGAAAGAGAGTGTACTAGTGTGTATCTGTGTGTGTTTTCTTGTTTGTTGCAAAGCATTTCCCTTGATGATCAAGCAGTACATATCTCTTCTGCCTTTTGCTTCATAAATAATAGAAGCACACAACTAAATGTTTTGCATGGGGTTTCTCGCAAATAATAGCTACTTTTATGTTCTCATCTTTCTCTACAAGTACAATTGTGTAAAGTTAGCGGTTGTGTCGCTCTATGCGTGTGTGTGTGTGTACCAGTGTGAGTTTTTGTTCTTTTCTATTCTTCAAAAGAGGAAGACAACCGCCGTGGGCTGGCACTCAGACCCAAGACTGGGTTCCACAGTGAAAACGTGTTTTAAAAAGAAATTAGGGTTGACAATAGATGTTTGAATAAAAACGTCTACGTGGGATGGGAAGATGTATTTCATCTACAGAGCTTATTTGAAGCGTGGCGCTTGGCACTAAGGCGAGCGAAAACACTATGTGCTCACTTAATCTTTAAATTTCAGCTTTGCTACCTGCCTGCTGCTTATACTTACTGAATCATTAGATTTTGTTTGCACTTGCCTATTTCATCTTGTCCCTCTTCACGACAGATAGTAATTTGTCCCCAGAGGATTTGCCTGTACTCACGGTGGACTATCAAAAGCTACCTGCTGCTACCGTAAAATGAGGTTTACACCAAGAATGCACAATTGCATGTAATGTAGTGCATGCATATATGAATGTATACCTATGCTGTCGAAATAGTCGTCTTTGTACCACAACCACAGAAAGTCTTTTCCGTGTCTTGTTGTCACACCTTTCGTTTCGAAAGTGCCGTGAGTGTTTCTTTTTTTCCAGCCCTGTTGCTCTAGTACTTTAGCTTTACCGGATCTAGTATCTAGTGAGCTTCGTTCGTTAGACGAGCAATGTTTTGGTAAGAAATCCACTAGGCCAAAAGCGAAAAGAAAGAAAATTAGTGTGTGAACTGTTTGAACCAGGATTATTTTATTTATCTTTACGTAAAACTACAAACGTGTCACATACGTCACGTTTATGATACATAGTTTTTTCCGCAAATAATCATCTATATGCTACATCTCGTACCAAGAGAAAACAAATTTCATATTAATAAATTGTTAAAAATTACTGTCTTATTTAGAGTTAGATAAGTTTGTTAATTGTATTTTGGAATTTTATTGTATTGCAATCGCAGCAGCTACTTTTTTAAATCAAATCAAGCAAAGTTAAATGAGGAAGTTTTAAATTTTAAATGGTGGAACTATTTCACTCTGAATTTTAACGTTTTTTCTATACATAAACTTTGTTTTGCAACTCTGCCTATAAAGGCTTCCATTTACCTTAGTTTTCTAGTCTATCTTTCATAATTATGTTGTATGGTTGAGGATGTAAAAGAAAGTTTGGTCGGCAATCCATTGTAGGCTCTGGGAGGTCAGGATCAGAAATTACATGAAATCTTTGGAAGATATTAGTGAGATAAAGAAAAATCGTGTCGCGAGCTAAACCTTCCCCTACACACTGCCTTCGACCAATTTGGAAAGCAAGGAGAAATTCACTTTTTTTGTACGTTCCATCGGTTGATAAAAATCTTTCTGGTCGAAACTCTTCGGGATCTCCCCATACTTTTGGATCATGATGCATAAAATGTAGATTTGGCATTATCCAGGCATCCTTGGGAATAAAATATTCTCTGAACTCTTTTCCGCTCAGGGCTCGGTGTTGTACACCATTCGGTACAATGGATGAATATCGAAGCACTTCATCAATCAAGGCAAGCGTGTAGGGCATCCTATTTAAAAATCGGTTAAGTTGGAATCATTATCATTATAAGTTAAATAATTTATGTAAGCAATAAGTAAAAACTCATTAAATAAAGGTAATTTTTTCATATATTTTTTGTTATCAACGCACTTGGGTCGATCATTTATGGATATACTTCTAGAATTGTTAGAGATGGTTGAAATTTCTTCTTGAAATTTCTTTTGAACATGGGGAAATTTGCACAAGTACAAAACTGCCCACGATAGTGTTGTGGATGTTGTATCGCTTCCAGCAAAAAACATATCTGATAATGTTGCAGCAAGCTGACGCTCTGATAAAAAATGCAAAAAAAAAACTTTATAGAGTTTGATAGTGTAACTTTCATGGCAGCACTTTGAATATGTTCCTGGATCACACAGAGATCATGTGCAACATATCGAGGTCGAACTTGGCATACTACAGGTCGAGTCTTTAAAGGTACCAGTGGACGAATACGAAATTGAAGTCAATGGATAGTAAAATCAAAGTAAGCCAAAGTCCAGAAGAGAATCAGCTAGTTTGACCTTTCGCCATTGAAGTTTATGTTTACTTTGATTTTTCTCCCTCTAAATTGCGTTTCAATACA